>JAJMAK010000352.1:0-17622 GCA_030572615.1 Metschnikowia lachancei | reverse complement strand
GAATGTCTCATTACACATACCAAATTACTACAATCACCGAGTCAAAAGAAGTAGGGCCAGCTCTGGATGAAAAGATGAAGAAGCGGAGTAGCCAACCCTTACCAAGTTTCTTACCAAGTTTCTTATCAAGTTTCTTATCAAGTTTCTTACCAAGGATATGATTTCTGAGTGATTTCTGATGCTTTGTATAAGGGTAGCCTCTCAAGGTACCTGACTCTCATGTACTGACCACCCATCTTTTTTATTCCCATACGTTATTGAAATTGCAAACATTGTTTTGTAAAAGCGAAGAGTAAGGTGCCTGGGTTTGCAGTCATCATTTGGCTGACATGAATGTTTACTCCCAACACGAAAAAACACGGGGTTGGCCAAACCATGCCACGCGAATCGGCCAACAATATGCGCATTCCCGTCCCAACAACTTTGCAGCAATGATGGAGAATGTCAGAACGGGGTGGAGCTTTTTGTTTATCTTTTGTTTATCTTTTGTTTATCTTTTTTCTTGTTGGGTTTTTGGGTTTCACTTTGGATTTGTTTTCGTGGCTTCATCTTCGAATACTCCTTTTTTATGGCTATGGGGTCATATGATAAGTCGGCATAACGTACTTCCATAGGGTTCGAGAATCCGACGGCCCTTTTTCTTGTAAGATTTTTGTATTCAAATGTTCTAAAAAGATTAGACATCCAAGTATCTCAAAACAATCAAGAAAAATAGTCAAAATCTGGGCACTTGGGTTCCGCAATGGAGCTATGAAAAAGCCCAATTTGAGTCCCTTTCGGAAGACACTTTGTTGATGTCATTCGAGGTGACCTAGGTCATAGCTTTGGACGGCCCTGGGAAGATGGCTTTCTATTTCCTGGGCTCTCCGTCTGTTTCAAGCTGCTGCTTCGGGCTTATTCTATCTCTAGCCAAAGTCTCTCTGGGACGGGATCACGTGACCCAGCCACTTACCATCCATTTGATATATAATACCATTAAATTTAGGAGGACCAAAGTTATTCAAAAGGGAGAGCCTGTTGGTCTTTGACCCATGGATATCCCCAAAAGCAAGAGACATTATGTTCTCGAATACTGGTCAACAATGTAATCCAGAGAGAACCTAATTTGCGGCCATAGTGAGGTTATGAGCTTATTATAAAGTCAACAAGAGTGCTTCATTTCTTGAAGGTCCCGGAAATACATTATTTTTCTTTTAAGTAAAGTAAACTGCCCTGTAGTACATGAAGGCACAGATCATAGTAATCTACAAACACTGTAAAAGAGACCATAAGTAATATATGTCAATTATCATAAAATCGGAGAAGCAGTATATTCGATTATTCAATATGAGCTATTAACACTGTGTGCTTTACGAACCTCATTATCTATTCTGTAAAGTTCTTTGATACGACACAGCCAGTCTCTGGCCTATCAATTTGATAGTGTAATAAGAAGAAGTGGGATCGAATTCCGAAGGCCGTATGGATGCGGTAAGAGGCCCCTAATATACCGCATCCTGGCAAAAGGTTGTGAAAAATTTGATAAATGAAATTAGTAAATTTAAGCATAGCCTTGAATGCGTAAACAAGTCAGCAATTCAGTTCTACCCTGTACCAAAAAGCGTTGAAAACACCCCCGTTTCACTGAACTCAATCACCCAATACACACCACCTTGGTCTTGGCAGCTTATAACAAGGAGAGGATCAGATATATCTTCAAGAGTTCATTTTTTTCAATTCATTTTTTTTTTTTTTTCTCTTCTACCTCTTAAACATCATACTATCCCCAAGATGAACTTAAAGATAGTATTGCTCATCCTAGCGGAAGTCGGCATCACTTTTGCCTGGCCAGCAACATTGCCTCACCCTACCTCCGCTCCAGGTAAAGTGGAATTTTATAAAAGACAAATGAAATCAGCCAAATGTGTCGACCATGATGTCCAAAAGAAAATGGAAGAAGCTTTTGAACACCGAAAATGCCAATATCTGCAGTCGTACACGCATGAAGTTCACCTCACGGAAGAACGAAGGGCCAACGAAGCCTTGGAAAGATTTGTCAAACACTTGAAGTCGTTTGTACACGAGACGGTTTTTGATGTATATGGATTCGAGACACTGGGTGACGAGCTACTGAAGGAAATCTTGAAAATCAGCGTTTCTGTTGAGCGGGTGGCTTCGTGCCACAAGGAGATATCCGATCAGCTCGTGTTTGCCCACCACATGTTTCAGGTCATGACAGAATCGATCGAGATTTTAAAGTACTATGAGTTAACTGAAACCGCTGGCCGCCACTTTCTTTGCGCCATTATTGATCTCAACGTAAGACTCTTGGCCTTACAAGACTCGCATGGCAGGCCCGACTTCAAAATCGATGGCCTTGCGGTGCGAGTGAATCTGAATATTCAATATTTGCATTTATTGCGAGAAGGGTTCGAAGCATTGGGTCCCGACGGTTTTGGCAAGCGACTGATGTTCAATAGGCAGTTTTGCCAAGCGGAAAACACCCTCAAGTTTTTATCTTGCTGGCTCCCTAAAATAGGAGAGAAGGTGGATATGGCTTAGTGATGTGAGGGTGGGTATTAGTTAAGAATTCTCTAAGGGGTTGAACATTTGGATTTTAGAATATGCCAGGGAATATTCTTACCGAATTGTTCGAGTTTGATTGGTTTTTTTATTATGTTACTCTGCTGGGTGGAATTTCCCTTGTTGTTCTCATTAGAAGTAGATTTCACTTTTACTTCAATGGGGTGGATTGAGAGTCGTTGTTTTTGATTACCCTGGGATGGTTACTCTTGGATGATTCCACTGAGAAGGTGCTCCAACTTTCGACAAAAATACAAGATTTCGATTATCGTATAGATGCGAAGACAAAGTCTCATAAAATATCGACCACATGTCATGTTGTTGGAACTGGGCCCGGCAGGGTGTTATAAAAAACCCTTTCTTAAACAATTGTTGATGTAATATCTCTCAATGTTATATGGGATTATACCAGCTTTTACCCAGTGCTTGTCATGAATCTTGAACCAGCTTTATTAGAAGTCTTTGGGAAGTATATGTTTTGTGAGGTAGACTTTCAATGGACCAGTAAATTATTTCATTGATGTATCAGGGCAAACATGTTTTCACATGTTTTCCAGCTGTACCACACTGTGGGAAAGGGATTGTGTTTGAATTTTGGCTGTTTGTAAGTCTATAACTGCCAAACATTGCTGGTAGCTCTAAAAATACGGCCATTGAGAGATTCATTGTTTCTCTATCATTCCCTGGAACAATTTAATGAACAAGCCTTTGTGAAATCACATAATATAAGGAAACGGAAGTTCAAAACCACAGCAAAGGTAAAATATGAAGTATATGTGGATTTGAATTTCGAGAACTGCCTCTTTAGAAATAGTATGTGTGGGTGAGTAAATATATTACCCTATTCATGGAAATATGAGATTGGCCGCCTGGAAATTCACAATGTGCTGTTGTCTAAAATTTGTCATCCGTGCTGTGGTATGGAATTATACCACGTTCAAAAAACACTCAAGGAGAGAAACCAAAGAAAAGAGGGTGACTCCAGCAAGAGGGGAAGCGTTACCACGCCATCCTACTTGTGAGTTCATCTTGGAAAATAATTCCCGTTTGGAACCTTGTTTCAGGAATGTTGCGGGCTGTTTGGAAAACCCATAGAATGATACCTTGCTATGCAAAAGAATTGGCCAAAACCAAATTCTAACACCGCACTTAACGTGTGGTCAAGAAGGATTTAAAAAATTGAGGCCATGTGCATTTAGGAGAAAATGCAATCACATCCCGTACTGCAATCATCAAACCCGCACCTACCTTCAGAAATAGACACACTTACCTCCGAAAATTTTCCGTTTTGCCAGCTGCCTTAGCTAGAAATCAATCTTTATAATGGCGAGGACTGCCCATCTCCCGGGCCTGGCAACTCTAAAAACACCACTGGGGTTGGGGGTGAGTCTCTGTGCCGAGAAGATAGGGGATTGTTCGCCGATTGAACCTCTGGTTTAATATCCAAAGCACGGTTGTGACTTCCACACAGGAGCCCAGGTTGTTTGGAAATTACATGCTCACGAAAAGGAACCTTTCATCTCAGGCGATGTTCAAACATCATCAAACATCGCTATCCTTATTTCAGAGTATTTTGAAAGTTGCGAGACCTTGCTTCTCAAAGGGTATGGTTCTTCACTCATTGAGCGATAGATTGTAGACCCGACAAACTTCACGGTCTCTGACCCTTGCGAAGTAAACATTTGACATCAATAAATGAAAAAGCGGGCCCATTAAGCAATATAGTGATAGACATTTTGCAGGTCGCTGACTCTTCTCAAATACTCCTTCTCTATTAAATCCTCAACCTGTTGTTTGTGGACCATGGGAGAAAGAAACCGGTTCGGTAATTTTTTGATGATTTCCTCAATCAGCTCGTTGTGCTTGAGACATTGACGTGATTTACTGGTGCGTACAATCGCAGCATTGATCCAATGCTTGCGCCCTCCATCTACGTTATTTTGAACCTCGTCGACATCGTCGACCTCGTCATGTTTTGTTTCGGGGCCCTTCGGTGCATCTGATTTGACCGTGAGAACTTTCACCTTAGTACATGGAGACTTGAACTTGCTGTTCAACTTGAAAGTGTCTGTCTCGTTAATATCCTTGGACATGGGCAGTTTCACCAAGAGCATCAGTCTTGGGGCCACGGCTATCGCTCTCAACTGGCGCTTGAGGTGGAATTCGGGGATTTTCGTTAGCTCGGACTCGGAGATCTCCGTGTACGTTAATTCACGTTGCTCTTCAAACGCCAGCACCGGATCACCGCATCCGTCGACTGCGGGGCAAAAAGCACCATCATCCCACCGCCGTACGTGGACAAGTTGATGTCATAGGTACGCGAAGGGTAGGTGATTCGGAGATCCATTTGGCCAAACTTAGGGTACCATGACAAAGCTTTGTTATTGTTACGTTTACCAGTGAGGCAGAACCCTTCAAAAACCTTCATGGTTTCGCGGACCTAAGACGGCCTGATGATTCCGGCACTTTCGTCGTCCTTCGTCTGGTCCTTCGTCTGGTCCTTGGTCTGGTCCTTCGTCTGGTCCTTCGTCTGGTCCTTGGTCTGGTCCTTATGGTCTTTTGTCAAGGACTTGGGCCATTCGGATAGGTTGCAGATGTTAAGCTCTGGCTCGGCGAGCTTGAGGTTGTTCTCGGTCACGTGGTGCTTCCATTCGGCGGTCAATTTCCCAGACAGTTTCACGTCTTTCTTCATCTTGACAATACGCTCAAGGTAATGACTATCCATGAACATCTCCTCCCACAATTTGCCATGGACAAGGTCTTCAATGTCACCGCCGCTACCCATCGTAGACGCTGACTAGACGACGTCTTTGCGTTAAGAAACCGCTTGGCGAAATGGGCGCGCAGTGCGCCTCAAATGCATACTTGCCCTCGACCAACTTCAAAAACACCACCTTCCCTGGCGCTAAAAGCAACATTTCTTTCTACCCCAGGACAAAGAGATTCACACCATTTGGTGAAAGCAAGTGCTAAAAGAGATTTTGATAAAAGTTTTGTGAAAAATAATCATACCATTTTCTTGACAAATAATATTTTTTTTTTCGCCAAGCAAGATATTCCCATATTCGATTCTACCCTGGCGGAAATCCGTATCAGTATCTTGCTCTTAATGGGCCAGGTCACGTGCGCAACCTTTTTTTGCAGATAACCGGAGTGCCAGATATATTAGCAGTTTCTGAGGTGATATTTTTTTTTTTTTTTCACCGCTTTTTGAATCTTGGACATTCCAGTGCTTCGATATAGTGGAGATTTCCTATTTACTGATCGCTCGTTCAGTTTTCTTATTGAATCTCTCAGAAATCTTGCTCTTGATAAAGCTTGTCTGAGGGCCTCAATACTTGTTAGTGGATCTATTCCAAAGATTTCAATTCCGAAAAGATTTCAATTCGGAAATTTCTATCCCGAATCGTTCACAACATTTCCAAACACAAACAGGACTTAAAGGTCATATAAAAACCACGTTTCTGCTTCACCCTAATTCAACACATAACGTTATCCTGTTGAACTTTCGTTGCCCTTGCTCTATAGGATAATGTCGGAAAACACCCCGCTTCTACCGAAAACAAGGCGCCATGGGAAAGCCAAAACTCCCGTAACTACAAAACAAAAGCTCGGAACGTTCGATGGTGTCTTCCTTCCCACATCTTTGAACGTGCTCTCCATCTTGATGTTCTTGAGATTCGGCTTTATTGTGGGCCAGATGGGCATCATGGGGTCTGTATTGCTTTTGGTGATGTCGTACCTCATCAACGTGCTCACCGTGCTTTCCATCAGTGCTATATCCACGAACGGGACAGTCAAAGGAGGCGGCGCTTACTACATGATTTCGCGGTCCTTGGGGCCCGAGTTTGGTGGTGCCATAGGTGTGATTTTCTTTATCGGCCAGATCTTGAACGCATCATTAAACGTAGTGGGATTCATCGAGCCTCTCCTAGTCAACTTTGGAAAGGTCGATGGCGACATTACCCCGCTTTTACCCGTTTCTCCCTGGTGGGAAATCGTCTACTCAACCACCTTGTTGGCTCTATGCACAGCAGTTGCCATCGTGGGCTCTTCGCTCGTTTCTAAGACAGCCTTCTGGCTATTTGTGCTCTTGACTCTAAGCACATTATCCATCCCTGCCTCAGCACTTTTCATGCCAGCTGGCTTCCCAATCCCTCCTCCTTTGGATAACCTAAAGTACACGGGTCTCTCGTGGGCCACCACCGTGGAAAATCTCTGGCCCCATTTCACCAGTGGCGCCGTTGGGTCAGTCCAGCCGCCAGGCGTCCCTGAGACTTTCCGAAATATGTTTGGAATTTTTTTCCCCGCAACCGCCGGCATTTTTGCAGGCGCTTCCATGTCCGGTGACCTAGCAAATCCCTCGAGGTCAATTCCCAAAGGAACTCTCTATGGCCTTTTAACCAGTTTCATCTTGTACTTGTTGGTGATCGTGTCCTTGGGTGCATCCACTCCACGTGAGTTGCTCCATAAGGATATCAAGATCATCCAATCAGTCAATATGAATGGTCTCATCATTATTATTGGTGAGGTCTCAACATCTCTTTTCTCCGTCATTATGGGTGTTGTGGGCGCGGCTTCTATGTTGAATGCCATTGCCGATGATCGGATCATCCCTGGATTATCGCTATTTGCCACACGCAAGAAACCGTCTTCCCAAAAAAGAAGGGCAGAACTCTACAGTATATTTCTCACGTGGTTTCTTGCCCAGGTGTTTCTCTTTGCAGATATCAATCAAATCGCAACGTTTATTACAATGGCCTTTTTGATGACTTTCTTGGTGACCAACTTGGCCTGTTTCTTGTTGAGACTTGGTTCTGCGCCCAACTTCCGACCATCGTTCAAATACTTCAACTCAAAAACCGCATTCACTGGTGGCTTGACATCCATCATCGCCATGTATATATGCGACGGCGTGTCAGCCACATCGGTGATCATATTCTTGGTCTTCCTCATCATGATCATCCATTACTCAACCCCGCCACTGAAATTCGGTGATATTCTGCAGCTTTTGATCTACCACCAAGTCCGGAAGTACTTGCTTCGACTCAAGTTACAAATGAGTGTTAAGTACTGGAGGCCACAGATCTTGTTGTTATGTGATGATCCGCAGACATCTTGGAACTTGATTGGGTTTTGTAACCATCTTAAGAAGGGTGGACTTTACATATTGGGCCACGTGGTTTTGATAAACGATGAAGGCCCAAAAAACACTTCAGCAAATGTGTCTTCAGAGTTCAACGTTGACTCATTCAAAGAAGTCCAAAAGCAAAAGAACGCGTGGGTAAAACTAAGAGATATCGCTAAAATCAAGGCCTTTGTTCAAATTGCTATTGGCCCGTCTTTACCATGGGGAGTGAGAAATGTCTTCCTCGGTTCTGGTTTGGGTGGCATGAAGCCAAATATCACCGTCATTGGCTTTTATGATTTCCAGAAACACGGCGTTGAACTCCCCATGAAGCAAGCACATTTACAGTTACCTACCGATGACTGTCGGAAAGAAAAGAAGGTATCTGTGAATCAATGGGTTCAAATTGTCGAAGACTTGGTGATTATGCAGGCTACGGTGGCTGTAGCCGCCAATTTTAGGGGCATGAGTCTCCCTGTTTTCGACAAGCTGTGGATCAAGAATAAAATGTCAAAAAGACCACCCACGGCAAAGAAGTATATTGACCTCTACCCAATTCAAATGTCCACAATTTGCTTGCTTGAGGATGGTAAATCTGTCATGTCGACTAATTTTGATACTTATACGTTGATTTTACAGTTGGGGCTGATCCTTTCAACTGTGGACGAGTGGGAACAGAACGGATACGTCTTGAGAATTATTGCTTTTGTTGAAACTAGCACTGAACAAGAAGACGAAAGGCAAAGGTTAGAGAACCTCCTCAGTAGCTTGAGAATTGATGCTGAGGTCAAGATTGTCTGTTTCGACAATGAAAACCTCCAAAGCTATAACCTTATGGTGAAAGGAAACGATGTCACTGATGAGACACAGGAAATTTTCGAGCACATTGAAATGATCTTGGAGGAAGATCAATGGTGGATTAACATGGTTGAAGCTAGAGAAGCAATCAGAGACGTTGAGTCTCAAAAGCAGCAGAAAAAAAGCACTGGCAGCATTTCCAGGGCTATAAAAATTGCCGATGACCTTCCAGAGCGACTCAGATCTCTTAATTCCATCTCGAAGAGCCCTTCGGAAGGCCACGGGTTGGGCAAGTCTTTACAGAATAACAGGCGGTACACCTTGTCTACTTTACATCAACAAGGGTTATCAATGTCTCTTAATATGAAGGCGCAAGGTGATGGGCTGTTCTTCAAGTATGATGATACCATTGATACTACTGACGAAAGCGACACTGAAAAAGAGTATATCAAAGAGGACACCGTTAGTCATGGCTCGAGTGTTTTAAATCAGCAAGGAATTATTCCGCCGCCATCAAATCCAGCAACGTTATCATACGGTTCTGCGCAGAGATCAACTCCTTCGCCAACTTGCCAATCACAGGAAAATGTCAGTTCAGCGGCGAGCCGATCCCGATCTTCTGGTATTGGCCATGGTGCTAAACGGAGAACAAAGTTACATTCTAGAAGTCCCGATAGACTCTCTTTACGTGCGTCGAAGTCAAATCTCCGGCCAAACTTCCTGGCAGGGAAAATTCCGCATTCCAAGATCCGAGATGATGAGGATGATGGTGAAGTAGACGAGGAGAGTGAGAACGTCAAACCTTCCATCGCATTTGTAGAGGAGGGAGATGAGTCAGGCGATGAAGAAAATGAAACGACTGAATCGGCAGACGTGAATGTTGGGGGCGTGAATTTTGGGGGCGTGGATGGTATAAATGCCCGGGATAAGGTTGCTAAGGAAGGTGTTTCGACGAACAATTCACTGAACAACTCCTTGATGGAAAAAAGTAATGCCGGGCTCAAGGAGACATCTAGGCGAGCTATCCAGGGAAAGAAGATTGGTCAATCGGTGCATTTTAATCCCAAGTTCGAAGAGAGAGGCAAGACGCTGACTCCGTCTATTCTAACAAATGACGGTATTCATGAACAGTTGCAGTCGCCGCGTTTCAGAGACGAGGACGAAGATATTTCTGCTTCGAGCAGGCAAGTGTCGACATTGGACTTATTAGGAAACACCACTCCGGCCGAGCCTGAGAACAAGCTTACACACAAACAGCTACAGAAAGAATTGGAGCAACTCACGTTCAGTGATTTGCCAGCCAAGGGCCAACACATTATTCTCAATGAGCTCATGAAGAAGATTTCCAAGAAGGATGAGACCGCAGTGATTTTCTCAACGCTTCCAGCACCAGCGATTGGTACACATTTGGACGATGATGAGTCGGCGGCGTATACGAACAGTCTTGCGATCTGGCTTGACGACTTGGCCCCGGTACTTCTTCTAAACTCGCAAACCGTGACGGTCACTACGTCGTTGTAAGATAAAAAGGACGTGAGCATGCCGAGGAGAGTCTATACGTTCATTGAAAGGGGGACTACTTGATGAGGTTTCAGATGAATCTACAGAAGACGGGACTACTGGGGGAGGCAGATTTCACGAAAAAGCAGAGAGGTACCCAAATGACCCAGTGGTCAAGAAAATGGGGATTGGATTCATTTTCTTTTATCCAACTCGGAATTGGTGACCAAAAAAGGCCACAACTGCCATTTGGATCTCTGGGGTAAGGCATTCCTTTATTCACTTTGCAGTCCTTTCTTCTATTTCTGCTGTTTCCTCTGTTTCCTCTGTTTCCTCTATTTCTACTGTTTCTTCTGTTTCCTCTGTTCTTATCCCTTATCTTTTGCTATAGCAATATGCCACCCTCGTGGGACTGCAGGCAGTGGAAATAATCAGGGCCTCACTGTATCGGAGATCGCATCTGATTACGTGAAGCATCGCTACACAAGGTTTAAATCATCGCACAGATACTACCATTGGCTTTTCCTAAAAAGATCGATTTCGACCATAAGGTGTGCATTTTCAAAAACCAAAAAAGAAAAGAAGAAAAAAGAGGACTACCAGGATCGCCTCGTTAACTAAAACTAGTAAGTTTGTATATTATTCTCTCTTCACTTAACTAACATGTCGGAAGAACAAGAGCAGCTCACAAAACTCGAGAAACTCGAGAAAAGGCGGCAACAGTTGGAAAAATGGAAACTTAAAAAGGCTGCAGCAGAGGCCCAAAAGGATGCACCATCAAATGTACCAATAACCGTGGCAAGTGGGCCTGAAGTGGCCGTACAAGTCCAAGCTCTAGGTATGGAGAATGGGCCAAATGCAGAGTTTTCTCCCGAGGAGATCAAAAAGATTGAAAGACAGAGAAAATTAGAAGCTTGGAAGCGGAAGAAACAGCAGGAAACCAACCCGGCGCCAGGGCCAGTGTCAGGGCCAGTGCCAGAAGCACGTGTTTCGGTGTCTACAGGTGTAAATGGACAAGGCCAGACCAAAACCCAGATGCAGACCCAGGGCCGTGTGGATGCATGGAAAAAACGGAAAACCGGCGACGGGCCCGTGGCAGTGATTTCTGCTCCAATAAAGGCAATTGCACGCAAAAGAAACGGGGTCAGTACACGTGTCAATGTGTTTGGAGGTGACGATGAAGACGAGGGTGCGTCACGGCCTAAGTTCCGGGCCCCAACAGGACCCAAAAGCAATTATAATCGGTCACAGGAGTACAAAAAGGCGAATAATGTGGATACTGAACCACCCGAAAAGGAGAAAGATGAACTCGATGCTTTTCTAGACTCGCTTGAGCCGCAAGGAGGGGGATACTTGGACGGGAATGATGGTGGTAGTGCCGGTCACGTGACCCTGGCTTTAACCGGTTCGGAACCTATTCTCGTCGAAAGTACTAAAGTGGATCCCAACTTAGACGCCGGGTCTGATGACGGCTCAGATGAAGAAGACGCCGACGAGAAGCTCATTGAGGCCAAAATGAAGAACTTTGCCAAAGGCAAGGAGCTCACCAAAGTCGACCATGATCAAGTGGAATATGCCCCCTTCAGAAAGGATTTCTACGTCCAGCCACCCGCAATCAGTGCCCTTGGCGACGATGATGTCAAAGCCCTAATGCTCGAGCTCGACGGAATCAAAGTATCCGGCAAAGATGTGCCGCGTCCGATCTGGGAATGGGACCATTTGGGCCTCTCGCCTCTAGTACGGTCGATCATGGAAGAAAAGCTTTCCTACACAAAACCAACTTCAATCCAGTCACAGGCTCTCCCGGCAATCATGTCGGGGCGTGATTTCATGGGGGTGGCAAAGACGGGGTCAGGAAAAACCTTGGCGTTTGTGCTCCCACTTTTGAGCCACGTGCAAGACCAACCTCCGTTGTCCAAAGGAGATGGGCCCATTGCCGTGTTGTTGACACCCACACGTGAACTTGCGCTCCAAATCTATAAACAGCTCAGCCATTTCACCAAAAGATTGTCGATTTCCGCTTGTTGTTGTTATGGTGGTTCGTCCATCGAGCCGCAGATCGCCGAGCTCAAAAAAGGCTCGCAGATTGTGGTGGCAACTCCAGGAAGACTCATTGATTTACTTGCGGCCAATAATGGCCGTGTTTGTAACTTGCGGAGGGTCACATACATTGTGCTTGACGAGGCTGACCGTATGTTTGACTTTGGGTTTGAGCCCCAAGTGAATAAGATCTTTGCGCAGATTCGCCCTGATCGCCAAAGTATTCTTTTTTCCGCAACTTTTGCCAAAAAAATGGAGAGCCTTGCACGGGCGGTGCTCCACAACCCCGTGGAAGTAGTTGTGGGTGGAATAAGTGTGGTGGCACCGGAAATCACTCAGAATGTGGAGTTTTTCGAAGTGAACGAGGATGAGACACCCGAAAATATATTCAGCCGTAAGTTCGGCCGTCTTATTGAAGTGTTGGGCGTATATGCGGGGGTTAAAAAACTTGTATTTGTTGAAAAACAAGATTCGGCCGATAATTTGCTTGTGAAGTTACTTGCGCAGAAGATTCCATGTGTGGCAATTCATGGGGGTAAAGAACAGATTGACCGGAAATACGCCATCCGTGAGTTTTCAAGCCGTGAAAGTGGCATCGACGTGCTTATTGCTACATCTATTGCCGCCAGAGGCCTCGATGTCAAGGGCCTTGATCTTGTGGTGAATTTCGATCCAGCAAATCACATGGAAGATTATGTGCACCGAGTCGGGCGTACGGGTCGAGCAGGAAAACATGGCGATGCCTATACTTTTGTCACGTCGATGCAAGAACGGCCAATCACCGACCTTGTGAAGGCTCTTAGGCTAAGTAAAGTGCCCGAGGAGGAAATTGATGCACGTCTCATTAATATTGCCGAGACTTTCTTGGAAAAAGTCAAAACCGGCAAGGAGAAGTTCCGGTTTGGATTTGGAGGTAATGGGTTGAATAAGCTTGACGAAACACGTAACTCCACCAAGCTGATGGAGCGCAGGGCATACGATGTCGACAGTGAACCTAAGCTAGCACAACCAAAGACGGGTGCTAGCACGAGCAAAGAAGGCTCGGATTCATCGCTTGATTTACCCGAATTTAAGGTGATTGAGGGCCGAGCCGAGGAAACTTCGGGTCCTGATCGGTGTAAGTTCCACTCGCGTGTCACCATTAATGATCTTCCCCAGAAGGCAAGATGGGTGGTGGTCAATGCCGACAACCTTGCACAAATCATCGAGGCTACGTCTACGTCCATCACAAATAAGGGCCAGTACTACGCGCCCAAAACAAAGATCCCCACCACCATCAAGAAAGGTGGACGGGAAGTTGCTGCTCCTCCGAAATTGTATCTACTTATTGAAGGTCTCACAGAAAACGCCGTGAGCGAGGCCAACCGCATGATCCGACAAAAAATGATTGAAGGTCTTGAACAGGCCAGTGCCGACGAAGGACTGGCTGCTCCGGGTAAGTATACCGTTTAGGATTGAGTGGTTGGCATTTTCTTTGTTCTTCATTTCTTAGATGGCTACAGTGTGTGGGGAATGGCTTCCTGCAGGAGCACCACGTGACGTGCTTATCCTCGGTACGCTTCCTGTGGGGACACTGGTTTGGTCAAGACAGAAGGATACTAACAACCATTGGTGCTCTTCTTGAAGACAAATTTGATCTCTTTCAAGTCTAGGAACAACTTTTGAACAAATTGAAAAGGCTTGAAAACGATTTCCACCAAAACAATCGATACCCACCCCAACATCTCCACATGCCTTTTAACCCACACATTTTCGCCAACTTCACCAAATGGGTGGTGAAGCAAATCGAGCCAGGGTTTATCCATGTCATGTACAACAACCCGAAGACGTTGAATGCGTATGCTGAAGAAGACTGGAGGTCATACCATGAGATCTTGACCATACTTGATCGTGATGCAGATACCAAAGTGATCTTGATCTCGTCAGCATTTGCCAGGGCATTTTCGTCCGGGTTAAACTTGAAAGCCGCCTTCGGATTATTCAGTGGCAACGACAAAAACGAGGAAGTGTCCTTTGCACAGAAAAAAAACAAGATGTACTCGCATATCAGGGAATTCCAGGATGCAATTGCCATGCCTGCGAGAATGAGAACCCCCACCATAGCGTTACTCAATGGAATCAACTACGGGTTGGCTTTGGATATTGCTTCAGCTTGTACTATCCGAGTGGCCACGAAAGATGCGCAGTTTTCCATTCGGGAGATAAAAATCGGCCTTGTTGCTGACATGGGATCGTTGCAGAGAATCACCAGGCTTGTAGGAAACCGGTCGTTGGTCAACCAGTACGCATTGACGGGGCAAGTTTTCGGTGCAAAAGAAGCTTTGAGTGTTGGGTTTGTAAGTAAGATTGTGGACGGCTTCGATGCTGGCATCGACTACTGTGTGGCGATGGGCCAAGACATCAATTCCAACCCGTCTTGGGCCATCAAGGGTACCAAGGAGTCGGTCCAGTATATTGTGGATGGGGGAACCCACGAGCAAGGTTTGTTGAATATTGCGCAGTATAACGCGGTGAACTTGGTGGATGGCCTTCTAAATATGGGATCCAGCAGGGCGAACGGGAAACTTTAGTGGAGCCATGTCGTGATGGGTTACACACCCCTCTTATCCGGACGCCTACCCCATGTACTTTAACCGGTTAAATTCTGACACAAGTTTGCTTTTCGAACAGGCCATAGGGTTGATGGATACGGGAAAACCCCACGGGGCCTTTTTGCTGACCTGAAAATCCTGGTGGTGTATTATTTCTCCCTGACGGTAAACCTTCAATCCGGTTTGGAAAGGTGCGTGAACCACTTTGGGGTGACATGATTACTGGTATTTTTCCTAGTGTTTTTTTTTTTTTTTTTTGGCTGCTGGTTTCTCCTCTGGGGCTCAACTCCTGGAGAGCTTCTTCTCTTTCACATCTCTCTCGATTTCCATCCCGGTTACTTCGACCAGGTTTATTCAATTAGATTGATACGCACGTGACCGATATCGGACAAGATTGAAAAAGGTGCCCAAAGTTAAATGTCTTGTGCGCAGCATCATTATATACACACCCTCACATACACACCCTTATATACACACCCACCATCAAGAAGCTGATGTAGGGTGAAAAATCCATGAATCCCAGTCAAACAACTACCAGCAAATGACGGGATTTTACACACTAATACGTACACAGAGGTGCCGCCTGCTTAACGCGAAACGGAAATTCTCCAGTACACTTGAAAAAAGCGCGGCAATCGGCCTCCAACTGCCCGTTCTGGATAACAATGTACCTGCCGCTACTGTGGCCGAACACCTTGCCAGAACACTGGGCCAAAGTTTCCTAGGAAGCCTTTCCAGGAACCATGAACGGCCCGTGGACGTGGCGCCGGCTGACAGGCGTGCGTATGTGAAAACAGAAATTGCAGAGCTTCTCCGTAGCGGCAGTTACGATGCGCTTCTTCTGACCATGACCCGATGGACGTCGAGGGCGCTGAAAGTGTCGTGGAAAGACGTGCTAGACCAGCGGGAAATGGCGTATATTCTTCTGAAGCTCGTGGAATACCAGAAGGATATTCTTTTCAAGGCCAGCACCCAAAAAATGATGGCGCACCAAGGAAATACCGCCGGCGAAATGGACATGGCCCATGTGCGGGAAGTCCGTGAGCAAATCCGTGCCGTTTACTCGAATTTGCTCTTGGAGCCGGGCCAGGAAGGTGCCCATTTATACGCGAAGGTACGCGGGGTGCTTGAGAAACCGCTGACTACAACCTCAAACACGTATCACTTCACTGCAGCGGACTATGAAAACATGATTTCGCTCGAACTCAACAACGGTAAGTTGGACTTGGCTTCGCGCTGGTTCCGGCGCATGGAGCTCCAGCACGGCTCGAACCGGCACTACGCACACATGACCCACGGCCTTTGGCTTCTCCGATTCCGTGTTTTTGGAAATGCCCAGCTGTCGTTATGGAGAGTGGAACGGTCGCTGCTTAATGACGTCATTGTCAACCCAAGGCAATCGCCGTTTAAGGCTTCAGTCAAGTGGCTTGACCTCTTTAACGAATACATGACTCATCAACGGTCGCTGCTGGGAAAGGCTCGGTGTATTTTTACCAATGATGTCGTGGCAGTGATGTTGGCATCCATTGCGCACGGGCGGAACGTGGAACAAGCGGAAAAGCTCGTGGAGGTGAACTGGGGGATCACGCCGCAGGGCCAGCTATTGGCGGGGTTCGAAAAACCCACGCCTCAGCACCCCCTCTTTCCTAACATCGACGTGCTTACAGCAGTTCTGGTGGCCATGCTCTACAACCAGAAGTACGTGGCATGCATGGCCTACATCAACGCTTTCCAGAACCACTACGCGCTTGATATTGGGCGCGAATCCGCCAAAGTATTCTGGGACCAGCTTTTCCGCTGGGCCGAGATCTCCACCAAGTACTCCGAGGCGCGTGCGTTCCAGTACTTCATAAACGAGACCGGGTCACTGGCTTTTGCCGGTCTGACTGTCAGTCTCACTAACGACTTCCCTGTGCTTTTGGAAGAGGCCAAGAAATCTGACGATTTTGACTATGCGGGCTACTTGAAGTTTATATCTGATCTCCGCGGCCAAAGGGTGGGCTTAATCTCGGAGCTCTGGAAATGTTTCCATGAGAGCTCTCCGGGATTTTCGCCTAGGCCATACCGTACTTATCTCCAGCTTGCACAAGAGTATGCCCAGGGGCTGGTGGTGCTGGATGTGATTGAAGGTGAGCAGCTTTGTTCTGGGGTGTGCTACGACTTGTTGCGTCATCTCCTTGTAGAACTCGAGACGTACGGGGTATCACCTGAGTCGTTCAACGTTTCTGCTGTGGAGAAAACGTGGGCGAAGCTCAGAGAACTCTACGTGAACACATTGAAGACGCTTATAAATGCCAAGGGACACGCTGGCCGGTTGGGGGAAATCCCTCACATCATTGCTAAATGGGGTCTTGATGAAGAGATGAAAGAGATGCTTTCGCAGTGGGCCCAGCGTAATGAGAAGGAGTACTTGGAAAAAACGAACGAACTTGAGGCCAAGCGACTCCTGGACGAAGATGAGGACGGGTTCTTGGATCTCATGTGAGTGAGAAGCCAACGGCCAATTTACAAGTGAGCAACTCTACAAAAAGAATGACGAATGAGAAAAGCGAGCGAAAGGAACACCCTCAAAACACGCAACCTACTTTCCTCATTATGTATGGGTCCTCATTATGGGTCCTCATCCACCGTGACCAAAATATTTGTCCCTACACCAGCTGGCCGCTGGCCGCCTGCACATACGCATACACGCCGCCTCAGTTTATGGACACGCGATAACATTGTCGTGGGCCGCGCACGACCTTCGCGAACGCGCAACTGGACACCTCGGCCACTTCTCCAACTGATTCCACCTGCAAACACCCTTTTCCAAATTATCACTACTAGATATATATACAAAAATGGCCGAAGGTTTGGAGAAAATCACTGAGATCCCATCTGGGTTTGTTAAGGACGGAACTGCGTTCATCAAAAAGTGCCAAAAGCCTACGCAAAAGGGTATGTTATTCTATATTATGAGTGGGGCCAAGTGAGCGATCGAATTATTGAAGTAGAAGAAGTGAA
>JAJMAK010000351.1:0-17602 GCA_030572615.1 Metschnikowia lachancei | reverse complement strand
AGCTGTAGAAGTTCAGGGTTGATCTTAGCAAAGAAATGCTGCAGTTCTAGATTTGATCTTCAGTGATTGAAGTTTGGAAGAATTGTCTGGCTGTGCCACTCATTTCTTCCACTTAAGAACCCAACAGTTGAACTTCCGATGTATTAATGAAGCGTGTAATCGAATCAATTCGCAATTTGATCAATAGTGACACATTTTTACCTCTAGCCCATTTAATAATGATCTTGTCTTTTCAAGCCTTCATGGCGTTAACCCCTTTTTATCCTTGAATTCGCTGGCGCCATATTACATAGGTCCAAAAGATTGTTTTTGTTTTCCATAAAGGAGGATAAATACTTTATGAAAACTCAAGAACTCTTCAAGGTTCAAGAGATTCAGGGCCTTAAAAAGGACGGCTGGGATCTAATTTGGGGAAGCCTTTGTGCCCCTTTGTCTGGCCATGCGTCTCAGCTAAAAGATACTGCAAAACTATCAGGTTCAAGCCATCCGGCTAGCTAAAAGGTTTTGTGTATTTCAATGATGTAGTTAAAGCTGATCCGAGAAAAGCTCTTTCCCTAGTGGAAAGAGCGCCTATATATATTTCCTGGAAGCCTTCGAAGAAGGTGACTGTGACTTCTGTAAGAGACTAGATAGAAGACGAATAATGTCCTGAAGTGGACTAGAGTATCACACATCGGGAAGATTGAGTGTGAAACGGGCCTGGAACGAGGCGCAAGGTCTTAAGCAGAGGAGCTAGGTCCTGAAGTAGATGAACACTGTCCGAAAGGAGATGCGCAAGGTCCAAAAGGACAATAGAGTAGCACACAATGGAAGATGGGACGTCTCAGGTTCCAGGCGTACATCCAAGTACGGCAATCTGTCACGTACTGCTTAGGGGTGCATTACAAAAACCGTGTTCTTTTTTAATAACCAAAAAACCACTTTCGTTTGTGACGCTTTCTAACCTTGTTCCTCGTACTGATCATGGTTTCAGAGTTGGAATCCGCCCAGTAATTACCTGTTTTCAAAGCCTTTTGCGAAGTCGGATCTGGTCGTTTTTACTTCCATTCGATCTGTTTTCTGTGTGTTCCCCCTGAGAACGACGGCCATACATGCAGTTGTTGAAAGTATGTGCAAATTGTTTTTTAATTCCCCCATACTTATACCCCAATATTTTCTTTAAGGGCTTTTCCCGGGAGGTTCTTTTCCTTGTCGGGTGCTTTTCCTAGCTCGTCGATTTATGGGTGGGTACTTTCAGTTTTGTTTTTTGGTGACAAATCCCTGCCATGAACTTCAGAAAGCTTTCTCACGAATAGGTATCTCTTCCCTCAGGTAGTTTAATTGGCTATTTTTCGATTTCCTTCTCTTTTTGATGTTTAACCCACTTATTTATGATTTGAATGTGGGTAAGTTTTGTTGTAACTGACAACTCGATCCATGAATATCAGTGGTATTTCTTTGTCCTTTTTAGAAAGTGCCATGAAGACCCCTAGGGCAATTCGACTGATCATTGCTGCTAGTATGCCTTTTTTTCTTAATACTAGAACACAGCAAAGTGTGATTATTGTGAGTGATCTTTCAGTCCTAAATCACGATTCAAGCAAGACCTAACACTTATAATCATGACATCTGTGACGTTCCATTCACACGAACATATTGGTGTTTCTGTAACATGTCACAAAGCATCTCTTAATCTAGCAACCCCAAAGAGTATGTTTTTCTTGCTAAATAGGCACAAGTTTGTGTGATACTTTGTGGGAAACCCGAAACTCGTGGTGCCATGTTTGGAAATTCCGCCAAATCCGTCTTTTTGTGTGAGTGTAAAATCGCCCATATTATTCTGGAATGAAATCCCAAAATTCCCGCATGACATTATCCTATAGGGTCTTACAGCTCACACAGATGCAACGCAACTCTTCAATCCACTTCTTTCTTTCATAATATCTAGAGAAGATATCTCATTCAGAATCCAAATTTCATTCCCCCCATCTCATTATATCCGAAACAGTCAAGGATGGTGGTTTGAAAAAAGCTAGGCTTGTAACACAAGGAGGTTCAAAGCATTGACTTTGAACATACCTTTGCTCCAGTTATGTCACATGCGAGTGTCCTTCTTGTATTTGCCTTTGCTGAGCAAAATAACATGATTATGAATCAAATGAATGTTAAGACAGCTTTTCTTAATGGCGTACTACAGCAAGACCTCTACATGAAGCAACGGCCCGGATACTGTATAACTCCGAACGGTTTCGTTGCCAACAGGTGTACGAACAAGGGTGAATTCATTCTTAAACTTGATAAATCTCTTTTATGGTTTAAAGCATGCCCCACAGATTTGGAATAAAACCATCCGTGAAGAGCTTGTCCTACTTGGATTTAAGAAAGCAGTGAATGAACCTTGCCTCTACTACAAGAATGAAGGACAAACTTTAGTTGTTGTAGCTCTTAATTAGATGATGGACTCATTTCATCGCTGTCTCAGTTTAAGATTGACAAAGTTAAGCAAAGTCTAAGAAATCGTTTTAAAGTGAAAGATCTAGTGGTTGCTCGTAAGTTCCTTGATATTAATATCGACTTCTGTGATGGGTACTCGAAGCTTTTTTTTTTTTTTAAGCTTCATTTTTTTTTTAAAGAAGTGATTATATTGATTCAATCCTTTGGCATTTCAATATGGAGAAATGTCATCCTAGCTATTAAGGAAGACTTAGCTATCGACGAGTACCATCAGAAAGAACCATGTGATCACTCGACTTACTGCCCTATCATTGGCAAGCTACTTTATAAAAGTTTGAGATTTAAAAATTTCAAGAGGCAAAAACGTCAAAAAGATTGCAGCACCACAATTTCGCATATGGTCTCCCACTACACTACTCAGTGTGGCTCTACGTGGCTTAACTAACGTTGATCGGACGGGAAACAGTGCTTTTCACGTGATCTGGCCGCAACCGTGATTTTAAAAGGGCTGGAGGTACTCATGGTGCACAGTCAATGAGATTTGATGCATATGGACTGAAAGACGTCCATTCAACAAGACGTATGAAGGGTTGCAACCTTAATTGGTAAGTCCACATTTTTCGCCGACTTTATTGTTCCAGAAGCCGAGAGGCCAATGGGGCAATGTTCTTCAACCTCTTATACATAGACAAATGAAGAAGATGTTGGAACATTCCAAGGCACGGATGGCGTGACGTGATGCAAAGAGCAGATAGAGTAAGGAGGTAAGTATAGAGCTCTGGAGGGTTCTGGAGGGCCGGATAATTGCATTATTCCGTACTCTATCCAGATGTGTTTTCAGGTTCTTCTCTATACTTTCATAGTTTTTGTGTCGCTTTTATAGAAGCGTCAAGTAATAAAATTGTTTCTTTAAAACAAAGACGTTTTTCTCAATTCAGTAAACCATTATAACAGCATGCATTTCTTTGATAATTCTCACCTTCTTTCTGGTTAGGCTTTTGAATTGCGTGCTAGGGACGACAGTCCGTTTAAGGCAGATTTCATGAAAATCTGCTAACACAAGACGATGATATTCATTTGCCCAGATGTCTTCAAGAGGGTGGCCTTGAGACCTTGTGGGTGGGTGATTATGGGGTAACACCACATTCAAATATTTATCATGTGCAGCCTTTTCGCAACCATGTATGACAGTTTCGCGCATCATGTTTGTCGTTTGTATTCTGTGTAATTAGATTCTGTACCTCTTTCTGTTTTTACTTTTCCTTCTCCTCTCTCCAATAGCTAGCAAAAGTATTGAGTATTCTTTTTCAATTCCAGAAATCTTCGGCATTATGAGTGAAAGCGTGACCCCCGAAACATACCTTTTTGGTTCGTTCAAAGGAAAAGGCAAGCCGCAAAAAAAGTGCTCCTCCCTTCATCTTGGCTTGGTTATCGTTGCTGCTACTTTAACCCTTCTCACTTTAGTCTCGTTGGTCTTGATTGTTATTGGATCGCGGGTTCAATTTGGTCATCCCTCCTTTCGTTACACCACAACCCTGGCAGACGTCGGTTATGCCTTATTGGTCACGGTGCTGGGGTTCACATCATATTTTTCCTATTACATCTTCAAGATTGTGAATCCAATGAGTAACATATGTAAATGCGGTGTGTGTGCTCTGGATAAAAGTGGGTTTAGCGAATGTGCTTTGATCAGGACCATGATATCTTGTATGTGCGTGGCTCTTTTTGTGGCTTCGTTGTCGATGTTTGCAATTGTATTAGTGTCATGGTTCATTCCGTTTGTTGTGGGTCTTATGCAAATCTAGGCAAAGAATGGTGGCTGGCGTTTCTTACAGAGCAGTCCGTTTATGCTGTGAATTTTTCTCTTTTTGAAATTTCGCGTGTCGACTGGTTAGACCATTCTTTTCTCGGATACAACCATTCAACACCGTGAAGGTGCTTTCGTTAGCGCAACTTTCTCTTTAGTCCTAAGTAGCTTAGTATAGTCTAACTCCAGAAAGATTTGATAAATATTTGGAGTCGATCCCGTAGTTGATGTAGCTGAATCAGGGGCCAGATTAGCAGAATATCCACATGATACCGCCTATGTGTATAGATTTCTTCGCCATTCCCAATGGCATCGAGAAATTTTCACATACTTTTCGTGTGCCGCATAGTGCACCAACTTGGCAACCAAAGTTTACATACTCAATAATCCTGATATGATGAATCACCAGAATATATTAAAGGCGGAACCACTGAAAACAAAAATTCACTCTTGGAATGACAAATTTTCCAGTATTGGGCTCTGGAAAACTCTTCCGTAATTCAGCACCCAAGCCCCACCCTCGTAGTTTTCCTAGATTCTCTTCAAATAACACCAAACATGGCATGGGTAAACCATCCATTTTCTGGCTGAGTTCGCTCAAGTAATTTCCACTAAGTGTGACTATCTGGTCACGTCGAAATGTGATAACATTCTCTTCATCTTCTCCAACTTTGAACAAATTACGATATCTGGCCAAAGATAAAGTGAAAAACAAGTAAAATAGTGAAATCAAATATGCAGCCGTTATCAGCTTGTGATTCGGTTCACCTTCACAATATCAAAGAATTCCAAAAAAAACTGTTCAAAAATTCGGAGACTCAAAGGGTTGAATTGAGATGCTGCCCAAAACGCCTGGATCTGATCCACTTTCAAAATAAGCATTATTTGATGGCGAAGTATTACCGACGAAACAGCAAAGCGTTCTCAATATGGTTCAACTTCAGAGGCGAAATCCAGCAATCATATTATTTTCAAAAGAGGATACAAATAAAACATTCTCAGTGTAGCACCTAGGCGCTTTGACCTCGCCTCCAGAAGTTAAAAGCAATGTTGAGCTTTGAACTTTACACAACTGTTGTCAGTACTCTCGGGCACCCAGAATACAAAAAAATACATTGAAAAGTACAATGTTTTTGTTCGGACTTTCCCAAAAGAAACGCCTGGTATTTTGATTCGCGAAATGAAGTGAATATTCTTGGCGGCTGATAACGGAGGCCCAATTCGCTGCCTCAACTGTGCCAAACCCCCTTTTTATGACATTATCATTATTTCAGGTGTCATCCTCCTTCGCTGTTCATTCTGTTGGAGCATTGAATAGACGAATTTTAAATATTCCTGAATCTCCATTTCACCTTAACTCCGCTGTGGTACCCCATGCCTTTCCCATTGACAAATATAAGCTTCCCCGACACTTTATAAGGATTTGAAACAAAATACCCACGCTATAGTCACGATACAAGTTTTTCGAAAAAAACCAACAAACGAAAAGAGTTTCCTCGCCTGAACTCTTGAAACAGAATGTTTCGGGATTTATCGAACAAGCAAATTTCGTAACCAGTCCTCTAGTTGCGCCCTCTAGTTGCGGACTGGCTACAAAATGTCCCCCAAAAAGAAGGCCTGACTCTGAACAGTGATCGGTATCGGGTGCCAAAGGCCGCAAATTGCACTCAACAGCCTTCCTCAAGGGAAAACCAACCATCCGCGCCGCCTCCCATGCACAAACAACGTAAACGTCATTAGTGCTTGTTTTCTGATGGCGACGCCCGGCGTAAATTTCTACGCCCAGGAAGCTCTCAGGAGCATTAAGTCGCCCGGTGCCGAAGCAGTCCAGGGGGATGGGGAGAACCACCGAATTTCCCACCCGCGTTGGGCCAAGGCGGCCCCAGCAGACGAGCACGAGGTTCGCACCGCGGGCCCGCGTGCCATGTGTAAGCGGGTACTTGCGGCATGCTCAGAGAAAGGTATACCAACGCGCCAAAATGGTGCACTGATCTTAATTTAGAAGGGCGGTTGGAATATACTGTGCCATATGAGTGTTTATTTCTGTATAAGGTAAATGATGATTAGGGGTGGTTCGAACGTAATTTTTTGATCTTTATGATTAATATTTGCTTTTTTAACATAATAATGAAGCTTCTCTGGTCTCTAACTTTGAACAAAAAACAAATTAAATATATATACATTTGTGCTGTAGTACCGGTGTACAAGACTCTTTCTATTGGTTATGTAATACAGCTAGTAAAAGGGGTTTAGTACTGGGCAGCACCAGTGGTCATACACCTCTTTGGAAGTAGAACTCTACTTACAGGTATTTACTCTATAGCGTATATCGTTTTTATAGGTTTATTGTTATATATCATTTCTCATTATGGATAGTGCTTGTCGCTCTTCAGGTTACAACCTGCAATAAGTTGTTTTTTCTTTTTTTCTTTTCATTCTCAATTCACAAAGTAGATCACATACCGTTTACCCATTCGTCTGTCTATTTTGGAAACTTTACACATTTCCGAGCCATTCCACCAATATAGGTCAATGGGGAGTCCTAGAAGGTTGCGTGCGCACACTGCCATCACCACGTAAATGAGATATTACGAGGGTGAAGTTAGTAGAAACTTTTATATTTTTTGAAGTACTTAGGGAATTTTCATAATCATTTTATTTTTATTTGACTGAAAAACTTTGTCTCTAATTTTTTTTCTAAGCTTTATTTTTTTAAACTCACTTTTTAATTCATTGGTCTTATTTTCATGTGCGAAGTAATTTATATTTATATAATACAAAGTCTTTTCAGGACTGCAAAAAGATTTCCTATAAAAAAAAAATTAATGGTGCAAATGATTCATAAAACATTTGATGATATAGGCCACAGAGTCACCCATGAAACAAGAGAAATAATCATCTTTATAAATCCAATGTCTACTGGTCACTTGAAAGTATCAAATACCTGGATATAAGGATATCACCATCACCTTCAATTATATTAAGTAGGACAAGCGCCAAACATTAAATAGAAACGTCATCACTCATGTAAAACAGCCCTGATGTATTTTGTTCTGATATCAAAACATTTATATAATTATCATTTACACTATATACTGTTCCACACTTTCTTCGCCCAGGCCAATAGACTCATCACTATAATATACCCTCGGTTTCCTTTCTGTCACAGCCAAAATCCATCTCCCCATAAGACACTAACTCTTTGACCAAATTTGAACCTTGCCCAGCAAATGAGAAAAAGAGGAAACTTGATATAGCAGTCGACGAAATCCCCACATACTTAAAATACGGGAAAACCCCCACTTTATATGGCAACTGCTCTATGGAATTTCCCTTTTTGACCCATCCTATACGGGATATATATTATGTGCAAACAATTCCTGTCCATACAATGAACGCACATACATCTGCCAAGTTGACAATATACCCATAGGCAACATGTATCTTCTAGTGATCCATAATAGTGCAAGAAACCAAACACATACATGGCGAGCGTAGCCACCCACGGAACACCCTGCTTGGTGACTTTACAGAAGGCTTTTGGGTCAGCCCATCGTGTGCTAGTCTTTTCAAGCCCCGGGCTGCACAATACCCTGTATTGTTGGTAGAAGAAATGGCTGTGATGAAAACTATAGTGGTTAAAAAGTAACCGAAATCTTGCTACCATCTTGAATCAACGCTATCGATTTTGGCGACCTCATGGTTTTGCTTCCGAGGTCAATAGCGGATGGTCATAAGTGACAGTGATACCGCACGCAACGGAAGCTGCAAAATATACGTGGAAATTCCAAAATATACATAGAAAATCCTGAAAAATCTCGGGCGCACGGCACTATTCACGGCAGAACGGACATGTTTCAGTTCACTGAATGTTCCTGAGAGACTTTAGATACCCGAATAAAAAACACCCACATAAACAAACGAGTTCGCTACTCCCCTGAATATCTCGGTCGAGAGCTTTTCCTTGAAGTAATTCCCCGGCTTATGACAACTGATTTCTCCCGAAGCATAAATGAGCACGAGCAAAAAAATACTCTCAACCGCACAAAATACTTCCTCACCAAACATTTGGGACACCGAGAAAATCGGCCAAAGAATCAAATCAAGAAGTACCATAAAGTGGAACCTTGGAACTATAGTAGGAAAGCACTGCAATCACAGACATGTATTCTGCGTTGACGTTGTAAATCCACAAGAACACGTAGAACCACCCCATAGATGCTCCAAATGCCGGATCGACCCATCGTGCCGCCCGGACATTGAAGTTGAAGTCAAAAGCGCAATCGAGCTCGCCTATACAGCGCATCCTGATCACCACAGGAATACACACAATTGCAAACCCCTCAATGGGCCCAACCGGACCACCGGAGGCGAAGGCAGAACCCCATACCGATAAAAGAACCGGAGCCAATCATTCCGGCGAGTGTCCTCATCGAGATGTGTCTGGTCTTGAACCCTCTTTGGATGCCTGTTTTTGGGTCATATTGGTGTCTGATTTCCACCTCCCCACTAATGATGGTATGTTGTTTAATCTAAATTTAGGATGACTAATCAATGAAGCAGACTATCTCACCGAGGGACCATTCTATGAGGATATATCACAGAATCGTTTCTTCGGCGTTGATGCATGCGGGCACACGGTTCTGATTACCGAAAGCAAAAGCGGATTCCGTTTCAAATTCCAATCTGTTGATTTGGCCGAACATGAAATTATGCCGGTCTCATTAAAGGCCATCGCTAAGTTAACGAATTTATACACCATCACTACAAGTTCCTTCTTCAAAAGATTAAGCTGAAAGTTCCTCCAAATGTCTATTTTGCAAATTTTCGAGGCCTTCCATTACTTATTCAGAGAAAAGCTCCACTACGAAGTCCAGAAAACTTGAAATTCACATACAAATTGGGACTCACATGCCATCAGGATCTTGAAAAATTCATCAAAGAACGCGTGGGTGTCCAATTTTTCAGTTGCTTCATAGAATGTAAAGACGCAGAGCCACTCTACCACGACTTCAATGAGCCCACTATCGCGGTCAGAGATGTATTGGAACAGATCGATTTTGTGGGCAGATTGGCCCAACTGCACCCTGAGGATCTCCAATATGTTAACACCAGCTCAGAAGCCGTGGATGCGTTTGAATAGCCGGGAAAATTGGCCATCACTATGGTCATGGAAGGTTTACACCAGGTGGATGCCTTGCTTGCAGTTGCCAGACGATACTTTGATCTTGGGTGTCCGATACGTGATTTTAACACACAACTATGATAACCCTTTTGCCATAGCAGCATCTTCGAGGTGGGCTTCCACCCAATGTATTGAGTGAAAGTGGGAGAAAGGGTTATCGAGAGATGAACTGGCTGTGAATGAGGTGGATTTTTGGCAAGTGAGTGTACAGACGATGAAGGATGCTTTGGAGCAAACCTTGTCACCGGTGCTATTTTTCCCATTCGTCAGCGTGTGTCCTTTACAAGCTCCCTAGAAATGTCCGTGATGAGATTTTGCTTAAGTGAAGATAAATAATGGCATGGTATGTGTAAATTTCTACTCGGACTTCATCTCCACGGCACCAGACGGCAAGGCGACTATATCAGATGGAGTAAACCACATTTTACATTGCCAAGTTGATAGCATGGGCCGTTTGGGGCTAGGATAAGATTTCGAAGGTATTACCAAGGCCCCATAGGCTTAGAGGTCGTGTCCAAGTACTACAAAAAGTTATGGAAATCCCTGGAGCTTCAGACGAAGAAATTGCCTTGTTAATGGGTAAAAACGTCTTACGATTATGGGCCAACAACGAAAGGGTTGCTGGGAAACCATTAGAAAATCATCAACAATTGATAGATCCAAGCTGGCCAAGCCGATTTTTCTGCTATTTCAAGGCATCACCTGAGGTATATACTGGAGCAAGAGATGCTGCCAATAATGACTACGGAGAGGAGCAAAATCTTAAAGTTTTCAATGAACTTGGTTCCGAGAAGAGTAAAAAAAAAGAAAGACGACCTCGGTGAGGGTCGAACTCACGATCTTAAGATTAACAGTCTTACGCCTTAGCCAACTTGGCCACGAAGTCGTTCTTTGTTGGGGGTTAAAATATGGCTCAGACCATGTAAGCTTGAATGAAATGATAAATAATAAAGCGAGGGGACCACTGTTTTTATAGCGGCATCCTTTATTGCAATTGTTTCTTAATTGTTTATTTAAAAAACCTTGAAAAAATCCAGAAGCGGTGCGACTTTGGCAGGAAGTCTGCATAGTCATGAGGCTTTACTAAGCACAACTTATCAGCCGATGAACTCGACAGGATATCGAGTTGTCCCTGAAAAAAAAGTTCTTTGACCCCTCCCGCATAGGCAAATGAAGAATATGGAACCTACTGAGGTACGGATAGGGTGACGTTATGTACGGATCACGAGCCCTATACCTTCCTCCTTTCGTACTCTATCCAGAAGTGTTTTCAGGGGTCTCTCTATTTTTGTATAGTTTTTGTATCGTTTTATAGCACCGTCGTTTAATACAATTTTTTCTTTAAAAACAATAGTCAGGAAGGTGATACAAGGATAAGCGAAGAAGAAATCTTGGAGCAACAAGCAGCCGTCACGAAAACGTAAACCCTGTAGTCTAAACAAAACTAGGGACTTGGCTACGTCACAGAGAATGAGTCTAATTTACTGAATATACAATTGAAATATCATCATTACCATTAACTTTACTATTATCTTTCTTTGATCTTGATCGTTTACAATCATATCATTGAATACAGTGGACTTCCTTATTCATAGCACTGTCATTTTCATCATCAACCATTACTGCTATCACCACTACTATCACCACTACTATCACTACTACTATCACGACGAATACCACCTTTCACCAGGCTATCTCTGAAGATTCAGATGTTTCCCCTGACATCTGGAATATATCCTGCACTTTTATGATTATAAATAGGAACCCCCCAGCTCATTGTTACTTTTTCCTCATTTGTTTTGATGTGCTAATTTGTTTAGGGAGACCTATAGGGAGACCAATAGGAAGAGGATGAAGGGTATTGTAGAACTATTTTTTTTTTTTCAAACAATGTAATGAGACCCAGGCCGAATTCACCTTGAAGTAGCCCGAGGTCAAAATGGAAAATTGCCAAAGAGGGTCCAGCGAAAAAGGCCACCCAGCGTTGCTATACTACAGAAATTGTGATTTTTCTTCGTAGGTCGGGTTCCTGTCAGCTTTGGGTCTTTCACTTTGTTAAATGTGTATTTGAGATTACGAGAATACAAAGTAAAATATATTGATAATCACCGAGTATATCACATTATTAATGAAGTCATTTATTTCATTTCTAGCACTATGGTACTCCACAACAATTTGCAAATATAACTTTGAAGCCATTTCTAGCTGGCATGGCATACTTGAATACCCAGAGGTGCTGAAATTTCTTTGTTGCATTTGAGAGGAACCAAAAACTCCCGAGTTGTCCATAACATGATCATTCATGAAAGATTCTTCAAGATATATATGTGCTCTTTATATATGTGCCCTCTATAAATGTGCCCTCTAAATATGTGCCCTCTAAATATGTGCCCTCTAAATATGTGCCCTCTAAATATGTGCCCTCTGAACCAACCGAACCAGCCAAACACTTTAAACTTATGAATGTGCCCAGAGGCTGTCAAGCCGTGGCAAGAAATCAGCAAAAGTTTCATTGGACAGACTTTTGTTTTTGAAATAAATGCAAGGCATACTGGAAACGTCAATGCAGTGCTAATAGTAGAGTTTTTAAAAGAAGAATTTCAATCCAAGATTTTTTTCATCAATAAAACAACTTAAACAACGATTTTTCTCTGTTCTCTGTCGTTTGGCCCTAATTCATGCTTTTAAACAAATAGAGGGAGCACAAAATCCAAGAGGTGAATTAAATGGCTTTTGAATCCATACACCTGAAAAGTAACGTCCTCCTTTTATTGTACTGGTGTTTTGATTTGATTCTATGGGTGAAGCCTTTCAATCTTATAGAGCAGCAATAACTTCGACGAGAAGTGTTAAATGTGAATTTCAGGTTCCTGTACATCAATCCTTTTATCAGATATATCAAGAGAATGCTATCTCATGTAAGTCTTGTCGCTGGCCAAGCTTAACGAGTAGGCGTTGTGGGAAGCAGTCACCAAATGGCCAATGTAAGTTCCTCTGAATGCATTGTTGAACTTGTCGTATGGAGCCCCGGCAGTTCTGGCCTCTTGGGGATTGTTAGTTTCACTATCATGTGAACCCCGAAAGTCATGTAGCTGTCGTCGTTTGCTTCTTCTTTTAACTTTTCTGTTCTTGCTTTCCCAATGATTTGTGTATTGGACCCGTCAATTTTGGGTTTTGTTCCCTTCCCTATCAGTGTGCTGAGAAAAGCTGCTGCTTGTAGTTTTGTTGTACGCCATGTTTGTGTGGAGATTTTGGATTCCTCTTTGAATTGTTTGAATTGTGCACGGAATTCTTGGAATTGTTCAAGTTCTTCTCCGGGGACACCGAGTGTGAGGTCGTCTTTTGTTAATCCATCGGGGAAATCCCCATGTTCACTCCTTTTTGCGGCCACGTGGTAGACGTTTGAATTGTAATCTGTTGATGGTGGAGCTGTTTCCCTTGCTGGACAAGAAGGACTTGATGTAGGAGATGCCTCTGTTGTAGTTGAAGTTGGTGTGGTCCTTGGTCTTGTGGATCACGTTAGCTCTGTACTTTTCCGAGTGGATGTACCCACCTCTCACCAACTTCAATCCCAATATGTAGTTGCCCTCTTTGGCCAACTTCTCTTCCCCAAATGGAAATGGCAACGGCATTCATGTACTTGTTTTCAAAATGTGTACCCAAAGTTAAGTTGGAAAGTGTTCCTCTGGGGCCTTATTTCCAAAGAAGCCATTCATCTATTTCAATATTCCCAACCGTACTCAAGAAAAAGTATTTTGGTGAGATAGAGGCAGACTTCAGGTTATGTGAATAGATAGGGAAGTTGATTTTACTGAAAATCGACTGGTTTTGACGAATTTTTGACGGGAGATTAAGTTGCTCTGGATATGACTTTAAATAATGTATTTCATCACCATCTACAATAATTTGCTTCATTAGTTCCCGAATAATTGAGATTCAATGGAAAAGTTGGAATGGAATGGTCGGTGAAATACAATCAGTTCAACCTAATATGACAAGGGAGGTCAGACGAGCTCCATGGGTGTAAAAAAAACGCTGGTGAATTATTGAAGTTTGGCTGAGAAGCGTATAGTCTTTGGAATATTTCATATTCTAAAGAAATGCATACAGTGAGTCTTTTTTGGGTGACTATATGTGTATGAATGTAGAGAATTGTGTACATGGATAGATCACCAGGAATAATTGGGTGTTCCCAAAATCACCCAATAATTTCCACAACACCTGTACCGATAAGGGTTATCTTATTGTCTCTTCAGAGGCGTCCTTTTCAAAACTGGAGGAACAATAAGTAAAAGGAGTGTTTTCTGAGGTATTATATTGGATTTTTGTAATGAAAGAATGACTGTAATTTCTACATAGCTTTGATAATTCAACAGTCCAAGAGGTTTGCTTTTGGGAAAAGCTTAGTCAGTCTTTGTCTTTACTTGTATTCTACATTGATCAATGGTTATATACTTTAAGTCGTCCGTTCTGTATCAGCAAGAAAGAACGTGAATATACGCAATTAATGGAAATTAAACTGGGTAAGGTAATGTTCAAATAGTGGGAATCATATAACGACCAATTCATATTATAATTGAAGCTGGAGTCTTAGAAATTTGTGGGTAATAAATTAACTTTTACTAGCCAATATCAGCTGAATACGTCTCCTACTTCGTTCGCCATTATCCTAGAAATCAACATGGCCTTAAAACACCATAAAACTAAATGACGAGAAATGATCGATCGTGAAAATTTCCCAAATAACCTGATTTTATCTTGCTTTTATGTCACAGCACCAAAAACAAACTTTCTTCTTACATAAAAAGATATAAAAAACCGATTGAAACCCCAGTTGGTTTGCAAAATACCACCCTAATTGATCATAAGACTTCATAGGAAGAACCATCTCATACCCATTAATCAGAGGCTGAGTAACCTCTTGAGAATCTCGCAAGACTAATGCCAGAATATGGAGGGAAGCAAAAGACATTACGAGGTCCTTTAACCCACTTCTAGACGAATATATTACCCCAAACTATCGAAGTAAGTTTCCATGGCAAGAAAAAAACTGATTGGCAAACATGTACTGGTTGGAGAAAAGTTTGGCATGGAGCAACTTTGATGATCTTGGTATGTTCTTTGGTGGTGTCTACAAGTTGGTCCCCAAAAACAGTTGAATCAAAATAAGACTCATTAATAAAAGCATTTAGTTGAGCAATGAAGGTTCTTAAAGGTTCCTTGCCGTCATCAGATGCGTTTGCGTTTGTAGTTGCGCTTGATTTCGGGGAATTAATATCCATGTATATTTTTGGCACTTATAAAGGGGTTTTCCAATGTTTGGAGTCATTTTCAAAGTCTTTTGTGATATTTTCACCCTGATTACCATGGAATATGGCCGCCTGGCTGATGAAAGAAAAGAGGGGACTTGCAGCCACCGCCAATTGTACTCTCATTCGGATGCTTAACCTTGAAATTTTTGCTCATGATTCCCATTTTATATTAGTTTATTTAAGGTGGATGTTTTCTCCTCTAAATGTTGGAATTTGGCAGTAAAACAAAATCCATGCAATTCCACAATAGTTTGACTTCCATTGTTCGACCATGCTTATCCGCATTATAAATTTCATGAACATGTTCCGGAATCTTCTTCTTCCCCAAAAACATCGAAACACCACCACAAAATGGAAGTTTCATGATTAAATAAGCTTTAATTACCCCGCATTTTCTTTTTTAAATCACTCACCCGATTAAAATTTGAGATTACTACTGTACACTTTTCTTATCACAATATGATAAAACACAACTCCTGCACACAGGAACATCCCAATGCGGCCACGCGCGTGTAAACAAACAAAGATCCGCTCCAGCCCCATTGCATATAAGCATGCAGGAAGACGCAACCCCAACCGGCATCTCGGAGCATTTATCCGTTCCGGAAAGTTTATTGGCAGGCCCCAACAACCCAAACCGGAAAAAACATTTCTAGTCACTCATCCATCCAAAACACGGCAATTCTTGGTTGTGTGTGCGTGGACATGTCGAACTTGAATCCCACCGCGAGAACCGATCTCCATGGCCGCGTGCTCACGTTTTTCATCGTGTTGAGTTCGGCGATCGGCTCGTTCCTCTTCGTGTTTTCCGTTACGATTGGTGCAAACATATATCATCTCCGGGACGTCTTGAGTGGGCGGGAAAAAGCCAACAAGCCCCGTGAGGATAATTCTATACCCAATTATACCCCAGTGGAACCGTATCCTGACATGAAAAAGCTCAAACTCACGCGGGACTTGCGGTATTATGCACAGTGTTTGGATTTGGATTTGGAAGAACACAACATCACCACCAAAGACGGCTACGTGCTCATATTGCACCGACTCATTGACCCAAAGGTCAGTGACGAGGAGAGGGCACAAAAAGCCCCAATTGTCTTGCAACATGGGCTTTTGCTGTGTTCAGGAGCATACTTGGCCCCCGGAAAAAACTCCCTTCCCTACTATTTCTTGAGCCAGGGCTACGATGTGTGGATGGGCAATAACCGGTGTGGTTTCAAGCCGCAACACCTGACTCTTAAGGGAAAACTAATGCACAATGAGCATTTCTGGGACTGGGACGTGCGGCATCTTGCCTTTTATGACTTGCCATGTATCATTGATAATGTCTTAGTGCATAAGCCTCACCACCACAAGGTGTTTTTAGTTGGTCACTCTCAGGGGTGTACACAAACGCTTATAATGCTTCGGAATGAGAATCTCAAGGAATACCACGGCAAAATCGAGCACTTTTTTGCGTTGGCCCCTGCGGCATTCCCAGGCAAACTTTTCTATGAACGAAGGTTCATCAAGTTCATTCACAGCAAGTCTCCACGAATGTACAAGGCCATATTTGGAAACTGCTGCTTTTTGGCCATGCTTACACAGCTCCGAAACTTGATTGGCACCACGTCTCTTTTCAGTCTTCTATCATACCATATTTTCAAGTATCTTTTTGGGTGGAACATCCGGAACAACTACAAAAACAAGAAGGTGATCCATGTGCAGTTTCTCTTCAATGCCAGTCTTGTTTCTGCCAAATTAATGTCTTGGTGGCTCTCGTATTCCGTGGAGGAGGGGTTTCTGAACCAACTTCAACCGAAAGAGGCGTATAAAGAAGGAACTACTGCGGATTTCACCCCTCTCAACACTCGCACGGACAATGACCCATCTAATACCACTGGCGATGGTGAAAAGTCCCCCGTGCCCAATCAGGATCTAGAAAAAAACACTTATCAAGCTCAAATTGACAATGACCAAGAGAAAGATAATAAGACTCTTTTTCCATACAAGAGTGAATGGTTCACCTCCACCGAAAAGAAAAATATCGTGCCCATGATGGTGTTTGTAGGCGGAGAAGATTTTTTGGTGGATGGGCTCAGGTTTGCCACGCACATGAAGCATTATGAGCGGAACTTTTACTCGCAATCCAAGAACTTGGAGGTGGTTGAACTTGCCGAGTATAATCACCTTGACGTGATCTGGGCACTGAATTGCATAGGGACGATTGGAATGCCAATTCATGATAAAATAATCGCCCAACGCAAGGTGTGAGTGTGTTGAAGGAAACGGAAATATGGTGTTTATTGTAATATTAGTTTGAAGAGTGGACGAGGATTAGTCAGTAGCATTGATGGGGTAGAAAAGCAATGATGAAAAAAGACTTTTCGATACTTCTTGCGTGGACTAGTGACGTGGAACAAAAAAAAGACCATGTCACTTCACATGAATCGTATCATTTGATTGATATCGCTTCCTGACGGCTCGTTTTTGGAAAAATAAGTAGTCTTAAAACATTGAAAAGTGGTTTTCGCTTCTTATGAACATACTCAGTTTTGAAGATGGTGCATCACTCTAAGAAACATGGATCCTGCAATCCTTAGGGCCCAAATGGGTAAGTTTGGTTCTGGTGATGATGTCTTTTCTTATGTTCACCACGTGGTGGCTGTCGTGACTCGGCCCATGACTCAAGTGCTATTATTTCCTCTCTAAGCGTTACCCCACACTTCCAGTGTATGTGGAACAAATTTCCACGACTACTCCAGGTATATCAACCAGAATTTGATTCCGGTAAAAGGCCATAGGGAGTATATTAAACGCCCATTGTCGAGTATTATGGATGAACAAGGTTGAAAGCCATTGTCCAATATAGTATTGGTGTAATGT
>JAJMAK010000350.1:0-17595 GCA_030572615.1 Metschnikowia lachancei | reverse complement strand
AGAAAATAAAAAATTACACCACCGCAATTTCATATATGGTCTCCCACTATACTACTAAGTAGCGGCCAGACGAAGCTTAACTAACGTTGATCGGACGGGTAACAGTGAACTCTTCGTGTTTTTTTATTGAAGGAGCCTATGGAGAGAAACTCCCATGGTGTGTTATTCTGATTTGGCTTAAAATTAGGCTTCCAAATCCGTACAATCACGGGTTTAAGATCGCCCATTGGTGGTCTGTTCATCATCAATAAGAAGAGTTATCAGTATTACCTGACGGCTTCTCTTGCTGTGATAATTATGTTTAATAAGAGGTATCCTCTTGATCTTTCATTGAACTATCATCCCTCTGATTATCAGACTCAGCAATATAGTCTGATCCATTGGCCCACTCCCCATCGGGAGCCTGGTCATGGTTCAGAGTTGGAGGGTTCTGGATTTGAGGTTCATCAACTTCCGTATCACCGGTACTACCAACCATTTCAGTATCGCGTTGTGAATGGTCGGCCTTGATAAAGAACAGTGAGCCCACTCCTGATGATGAAAAGGAAGAAGAGCCCAGTTACTGGCATTGGTAGAGAGCTTTTCCGGGAATATGGTCCGCTTGAGGGGCAATCTCTGCCCGTGTTTTTGGATTAGTGCTAGAGGTGTTCAGCAGAATATTTGATGAAGGGGGGCTGGAACTCATTAGCCCAGGCTGCAACTTTTTGGTTATTGGATTTGTCATGTTCCTGGTCTTGGGATTCAAAAACATCTTCAAGTGCCATTACGGCCATTTTTGTTTTCATTGCTTTTGCCTCTGCATAGAATTCTTTCAGTATAGGCTTTGTTCTTTTTTCTCGCATTGCGTAAAGAGTTAAGTGTGAGATCTCTGTTATCTTTACTGGCACATGGGCTTTGGCAGCTCTCGATAGAGTGGGGGCGACCTTTGTTACAATCACATTTAAAGTAGCATCTTTTTGCAGGGTGATTTCTGTGATAACAGATATTACATCCTCTCTGTTCGCAGTTGTGGAAAGAGTGAGCCGTAGTGTTACGCAATGGACAGTGTTGATTGTTAAACTGAATTTTGCTTGTCATATCTGAGGGGTCTTCGAGTTTGGCATGGGCTGGTTTATTTTCATACTCACTGACAATACTGTCGAGCCTCCTCTTGATTTTTCTCTGATGATTCAACCGTTCTTCGGTGTCGGCTTTAAGTTTCTTAATTTCAGGGTGATCGGAAATGAGTTCCAATCTTGTAAATTCTTCAACCTCTTGTTCAAGTATTGCGAGCCTTTTAGCGTTTATGTTTTGGGTTGCAAATTTGTGTTTGAAGTATTCGGCCACTCTTCCCGCTGTCATCTTTCTGGGAGGAGTCTTCTCCAGGCCTAGTTCGACCAACACATGTGCCTTTACTTTTTTTGAGTCGTTTTCAAAACGCTGTTCCAGAAATTTCAAAATTTTGTCGCAAGGAGAAAGAAAGAAGTTTTTATAGTATACTTCGGCATGAGCTTCATCTTCCATTGGAAAGTATGTGATTACGGTGCAAAGAAGTCTTCCTTCCCCATCGTTAGGCTTGGCGAACGCAAAGCTTGCATCTTTCTCTTCAGCAGAATAAATCGGTCGTTGATCTAAGATTGAGTCCATTGTGGTATGGCGGTAAACGAAGGGAAAAAGGCGTTAAATCAACATTATTGTTTATGGGAGATATCGATAAAGGCACGACAGAATTGCTATATGCAAGATAATCAACAATCATGCGTTTTATCATACCTGTTAGTGATAATGTTCCCTAGTATCTTCGGTCGTGGCCGTTCTTCTGGAATGATACTCTTATTGTATTGACTTTATGGAAATGATGTTGAAATGATGTTGATATGATATTGAAATAATTTGTTGAAACAATAAATAATCAAAAGCCATCAAGCCATAGAAAGAGATGCTACTAACCCGTCATGCTACTAACCCGTCCAGGTGAGCTAGCTGAGCTTCAGATATATGTCATGAGGCATAAAACTGTATCTTTAAAAAAATGTTCCATCATTATGAAGTGTGATACAGCATAGAGAAAAGGAGAAATTTATTCATATAAGTGTGGTAAACCCAGAAGCACCTTGTCTTTATAGTAAAGATACAGCTTTACCTGGAGACAAGTATGCATTACAAAAGAGAAGCATCCCATGTCGCTGTGCCGAACTGCGGAAGTGCTTACTTTTCCCGTTGGGAATAAATTATATTGAGAAAGTGGGGGTGCAGTTACGATTCACATAAAGGATTCATTGTGGGAATTCATTGTAGTCATATGGTAAATACTAGAGGATTTGAGGGTGTTCTTGAATCAGTGGAATCTCATTGTTTTGAAGTTAGGTGTGCCTAGGAAATGATACATTGAACGGGTGAAAGCGTGTTCGAAAGACTGGGGTATGCATCGGTGAAGATTTAGGTACAATTATTGTAATAAGTATGAAGATTTATTTGTGGATACTCTAAGAGGCAATTAGTATATTTGAAAAATACTCCAGAGTCGATGTGCTGAGACCAGATGTTTTCAATTAGGTTAAGAGACGCGTAAAAGTACAATTTCCCGCATACTGATACTTTGATATCCATTACCGGGTATCAAGCTTTGTTGACCACACACGGAACAATAACTTCTTGAATATACTTGAACCATTCAGAACAAGAAAAATAACACTATTGCTCCATTTTGACTCTTTAAGACTAGATTAATTTCTATAACTCAACCAGTGTACTCAAGTTGTTAAGCGAAGCGTTTAATGATTTTAGCTCCGAAAATTGCATTTGATTATCTCTATTTGACCAAGAAATGAACCGTGGACATAGATCTATATCGATGAAATGCCATTGTCATAATGAACTGCAATAATGAACTGTCATAATGAAAATACTGACGCAAATTTCCTCAAATGAGAGTAGTTCACCCATGAGAAATTAGGTAGTCCTATGCGCTGATATCCTTTCAAGTAATAAATCCACATACTATTAAATTGAAGTATTACTTACAAGGGATATTGGGTCGGTATCGTTATAGACAGGAGAAAACCACAGTGGTGATATGGTCGTGTGCACACACCCCGCCCCGTCACCTCCCAAGAGAAGTTTTGCCCATCGCTAATAATATAATCATCGCATACGTATAAAAACTTAAGATACCAAATTCCCCAAATAACTTTCCGAGTTATGCGCCACCGCATTTCCCACACTTTTCTCTTGCCAATTTGTATTCTCCATTGGTTATCACAATCCACGTCATTCCTGCACACAGTGCCGTCATCTGCGCCTATGAATCATAGACGAGATTTGCACCTCGGTCGGTGGATTCTTTCGTCGTTAAAAACCCCAGGCTTTCTTTAGCTAAGGCTTTCCTGCTTTTTTTTTTTCCCCAAAGAAAACGCGGATATTTTGCTAGTGTCAATATCCCTACTTCCAAGAAAATTAGCCCAACTTTTTGCTCTTCACATCTGCTGTGGTCTACATGGAATAGAGCTGTGAAGGTTACAACTCGCGGAAAAACACGGAAAAATCCCCGGAAAAACCTCGTGAATATACGGAAATCCTCATAAAGCAGCCCTCCAAGGGATATTCGCTACTTAAACACAGTCAAAAGACACTCGCTAGCATAAAAGATCGCTCACATAATGAAAACAACTCTCTTCAAGATCACTTCCCGAATAAGGCATGTTCTTTCTTCTCGCTATGACTTGGTCCACTTGAAACGGTGGGCATTCGCCATAGCCCTCATGACTTGTCTCCTGCTGGGCCTGATCATGCTTTTCTCTCTTTTCTCGCTGGCCCTCCACCATTCGGTCGGCCTCACATACACACAGATCAACCTCATTGTGTCGTTTTCGGCAGTGGGGATGTATTTATGTTTGCCTGTATTGGGCTATTTGGCAGACTGCTATGGACCAGCGCTCCTATCTTTGATTGCCATCTGGGCATTCTGCCCCGCGTACTTCGTTAACGCTGCCATCGTGAAGGCGGTGCAAAATGTCGATCCCGCCCAAAAGGCCGTTCCCGAGCTATCTGGCGCCAGTGTTTTTGTGTTGGCAACCAGCTTTTGCCTCATTGGTCTTGCCACAAGTGCGCTCTATTTTTCGAGTTTGTTGACGTGCGCCAAAATCTATCCCGACCATAAAGGGCTTGCCATCTCGTTGCCCGTGAGTTGCTACGGCGTATCGTCGCTCCTCGGCTCGCAGATCTTGAAACTCGACTACTTCCACCATTCACCAGACGTTTTGGATCTATACAAGGTGTTTCTGTTTTTCTCAGGGTTGTACTTGGTGGTGGGGGTCCTTAATCTTGTGTCGAACTCGATTGTGACTATCGAGCAGGATATCATTTTCTCCGAGTCAGAGCCGCTTTTGTCGGAAAGTGCCCAAGAAAATGACCAGAACATCACTCCTGTGCTTTCCGCTGTTGAACCCCCTCGCCATCGTGAAAGATACGTAGCCTTTTTGAAGGACAAGTCTGCGTGGATTCTTCTTGTAGCGCTCTTCTTTGCCATCGGGCCCTTGGAGAGTTTCCAGAACAACTTGGGGCTGATTATCGAGGCCACTGCCGGGGACAGCGTACAGTTATCGGACCAGGTATCAGTTATCGCTGCGCTGTCCACAGGGATCCGACTTTTCATCGGGGTGGTGATTGACTGGGTTTCCAGCGAAAAACGCAAATACCCCGTGTGTAAAGTGTGGTTTGTGCTTGCGCTTTTGGGAGTTGGAATTGCCGGCCAGGCTGCTCCGCTTTTCCGGGTCAATTTCGGCATGATCTCGCTGCTCAACGGGATCTGCTACGGAGGTTTATTCACGGCATTTCCCACGGTGGTGGCTTCAATCTGGGGCGTCGATTTAATGGGCTCTACGTGGGGCTCTTTCATGGTGGCTCCTGCTTTTGGCAGTATTACATTTTCGCTTTTGCATGGCTACAATATGGACGTGTGCTCTTCCGAATCTGGTGAGTTTGGGTGCTTGGACCATTACTTCAAGATCACGGCTCTGTGTTTCTGCATTGCCGTTGTTCTTATTGCATTTTTATGGAGGGGTATTTGGTGGAGGAGAGGCATGAAGAATTTCTGAGCATACGCCGGAACACTGTAACGGTTCATGAATAGGGGTTCTCCAGGTATCGAAGAGGAGGAAAGACTATTTATTACACGAAGGATGTTTATGAAAGATTGCATAACACCCCATAGAAACCTTCAAAAGTGGTTTATCAATTGAATAGTATGTTGGTTGAGCCATCAAGAAATCGCATGAGGTAAAGAGAAACTGAGTTCCATCTGGTCAAGAAAATTGTCTAACTTTCGTTTGTTTTAAGACTTGGCACATAATTAGCTATCCTTGTATTGATTTCGTTGGCGTACAAATAGTGAAGTATACCTTGCTCATTTGAGGATTATAACGTTAATCATTCTTTCTGCATTTGACCCATGATTGCGGTTAACGCTACTCATACACCATACTACACCCCTCTGGCAATGTTCCACCTAAGACGGCGATTCCTCTGTAATGAAATCCGGCAACCACAGCACTAATGGATATAACGATGGTATACGATCCGAAGACCCCTATTATCTTATGATGTAGCCATATAAGTGAGGTAGGCACCGTGAAACAGACATGAGTTATCTAGCTAATGGGTTTGCCGATTAGACAATATTATGCGACCGTGTCGTGTAATATCTGCAATGGTTTGTCTGATTTTCCAAAAGCGGTTTGCCATAAATAGGGGTATACCGGTAGAGGAAAATGCTTCACGTAAGGGTTTAAAACGCTTGTAAAGCCAGTCTATAAAATTAGAATTAGCGACGTCGATCAAGATACTAATACCAAGCTCAATCTAGAAATGTTCGGTATCCAGGTGAAATATAATAAACTCGGTTGGAGCGGCCGTGTTATTTTGGTACTGTATACTTGACGCACTGTTATCGAAAGGCTGAGCCAAGCAAAAAATTATAAAAAATATAACAATTATAAAAAGTAATAAAAAGTAATAAACAAAACAAAACGTGTGGGAGAGTTATCCACACACAACAGCCAAAGGCCAAAATCATCAAGAAAGCTTGATTCTGACAAGTTTCTAACCAGCCATAAACAAACACGGATCTGAAATGGAACTTTCCAGCCTCCACATTCTGCTTTGGTGAGGACATTTTTAAAGATCGAGTCCTGCCATTACGACGCATTCCTGTACAAAACTCCAAAATTAGTTCCCTCACAAGTTGCGTGGGTCCACCGCGGACCACTGCCACCCAATAAACAATCCCAACAAGAGTGTGTGTTCATGCAAACGAAGAAACAAGAATGAGGAAAAGGCGAACAAAAAAGACAAAGCAGAGGAATACAAAAAAAAAGAAAAAAAAGACACAATACAGAAGTAATAGAAATGGTACCCTGTAGTCAACGCAAAATCAGCCCACAAATCTTAGTCATTTACGGTCTAGCCTAAAGCACTTATGTGTCCCCCAACACCAACGTGGTTCTTTATTAGGTGAAGTCACATGACACGCGTTGCCTTATTTTGGACAACGTGTCCTTATTTGGGGGCCCTCCTACACAGGACCCAGCCTATACCGTCAGCTCACAAGCGTAAAGGAATTTAGGAATTTTTAACCGGACAAACCAAAAAAGATAAAAAAAGAAAAAGCAATGATAAGGTTTGGGAGAGGCAAGCACGAAAAGAAAGGGAAAAAACAAAAAGCCCTAAAGCGACTTTTCTCACTAAAACAATCAAAAATAAAAAGTAATACACTACAGCTTTTACAAGCCTCGGCCTCTGATTGAAAGGGTCATTTTGGGCCGTCTTTTCAATCGGAAACGGAGATCTTGGAAGACGGCAGAATTAAGGGGTAATACGAGTAAACAGGAAAACAAAGCAAGTTGATAAACACATAGGCCATACAAAGCAGAATCGAGCAAACAAAAGAAGAATATATAAAAAAAAAAAAAAAAAAAAAAAAAAAAAAAAAAAAAAAAAAAAAAAGCAAAAGCAAAAGTAAAAAAGAAAAAAAAAACGACATTTCCTCACGCACTCGACGCGCTCGGGAACCCACTGCCACCGCAATACTCCCGTCCTACAACTCCCACCAAATTTCCCTCGATGCAGTCTGCTGCAGTCTGCTGCAGGCTGGCGCTGGTGGAGGCGGTGGGTCCGGTGGGCCCTGAGCCTGACACAGGAAAATACCCCGTTTACACACAGGCACATAACCCGCGGCACGTCGAGCGAGCGCGACTTTTCCGACGTCTGTTTTGGCGCACCGCTCGACATTTTTTCGGCCTCACCCAGTTGTTATATAAGACATTGGGTGTGGCCCTCAACACGCTAGTTTTTTCTTCTTTTCTTCTTTTCTCTTTGAGGACTTTCCCTTAGATTTTCTTTACACCCCCTTAATCACATCTAACTCTTAATCATGAAGGCCATTATTCTTGTCGGCGGTTACGGTACTCGTTTGAGACCTTTGACCTTGACCTTGCCTAAGCCTATGGTTGAATTCGGTAACCGCCCAATGATTCAGCACCAAATCGAGGCCTTGGCCGAGGCCGGTGTCACTGACATTGTCTTGGCTGTTTCTTACAAGGCCGAGGTTATGGAGGCTCTTTTGGAGGAGTACAAGGCCAAGTACGGTATCAACATTTCTTGTTCCAAGGAGGAGGAGCCTTTGGGCACTGCCGGACCTTTGAAGCTTGCTGAGAAGGTGTTGAAGAAGGACGACTCGCCTTTCTTTGTGTTGAACTCCGACGTCATCTGTGACTACCCATTCAAGGAGTTGGTTGCTTTCCACAATGCCCACGGTGCCGCCGGAACCATTGTCGCCACCAAGGTGGACGAGCCATCTAAGTATGGTGTCATTGTCCACGACAGAGACACTCCAAACTTGATTGACCGTTTCGTTGAGAAGCCAGTTGAGTTTGTCGGTAACAGAATCAATGCCGGTATGTACATTTTGAACCCATCTGTTCTTGACTTGATTGAGTTGAAGCCTACCTCGATCGAGAAGGAGACTTTCCCACAATTGGTTGAGCAAAAGCAATTGTACTCTTTCGACTTGGAGGGCTACTGGATGGATGTTGGTCAACCAAAGGACTTTTTGACCGGTACCTGCTCTTACCTCTCCTCCTTGACCCAAAGAAAGCCTGAGGAGATGTGCAACGAGAAGTTTGTCCACCAGGGCAACGTCTTGGTTGACCCAAGCGCACAAATCCACCCTGGTGCCTTGATTGGTCCTAACGTCGTGATTGGTCCTGGTGTCATTGTTGGCGAGGGTGCCAGAATCCAGAGATCGGTGTTGTTGGCCAACTCTCAAGTCAAGGACCACGCCTGGGTCAAGTCCACCATTGTTGGCTGGAACTCCAGAATCGGTAAGTGGGCCAGAACTGAGGGCTGTACCGTTTTGGGTGACGATGTTGAGATCAAGAACGAGATCTACGTCAACGGTGCCAAGGTGTTGCCTCACAAGAGCATTTCTGCCAACGTTGAGCTGGAAGCCATTATTATGTGAGGAAACATAGGCTGATGCGCTTTTTTTCTTGTCTTCTTGTTGTACATTACCCTGAATATTTGATTCATGATGGATAATCCCCCACAAATTAATCCTTTTGAAGGTAGTCGATAGCAAGCTTCAATAGAGTTGAATATAAATAAAAAAATCGATCTACAAACCAGTTTAACCCATGTTTTCCACGTAGCCCACAAAGTTCTTTCTGAGTGGCTCACTCAACGGCTTGACACTGCTCAAATACAGTACCAATAACACCTTTGCAATCGCTGGCTCCGTCACCATGCCCAATGTCTTGAATGGGCCTCCGGCCGTCATTTCGTGTGCAATGGTGGTGGTCTTAGTGTCAGAAACTACCCATAATGTATCGTTTTTGGGCACCGACCCTCTAAATCCTTGAAACACTTGTCGAAGCTGCTCCACGCCCAGAGAAACCTCTTCTCTCATACGTTTAGCCATGGGGTTGGCTAGAATTGATTTGGTGAGCCCATCACGTAAGTGGCCGAAGTCAGTGTTTCTCACTGGGGTGATTTTCATGGCATAGGGTACCTTCTCGGAAAGTTCAGCCACAAGGTCTTGTGATACCGTCTTATCGTTAAGAATGCTTTGGGGTGTTTGCCCAGGGTGACTTTTCAAGAACTCTGTCACCACAGACACGACGGTGTTCTCGCTTTTCTTTGGGATATAAACACCTACGCCGTACACCTTAAAGCCCAAAAACGTCACCGACCTGACCCCGGAAGCAATCAAGGTATACTTGGTTGAGAAGAGATGATTTTCGGCACTGGTGATTTCCGTCGGAAATGGGTCAATTGACGAGTCGACCGAAACGCCATCCAACGAATTTGCGCTTTGATCATTTGCGATGATGGATCCACCAATGAAAAGCGATACCAGAGAAAGTGTGGCCAAAGAAGCCTTGAGAGTTCTGGAGTGCCTTGGGATTCTTCCAGAAACCTTGGGCAAGCTTGTTCTGAATAGCGTCCACATAGTTTACTCTTTCGGTAGTCCTTTTCCCGGGTTTTTTAATTTTCCGGATATTATTTTTTTTTAGTTTTCTTTTAGGAGTTACTTTTTTGGAGAACTTCCCTGAGTTTTTCGATTCTCAAGATCCTAACGTTCTTCCAAAATCTGGAGAAGTGAGCAGTTTCGCACTTCGTTGGTACCGGTCTTGGTGTGCGAACCAAGTTTCCCCATAGTCATGTCATTAATGAAAACCACCATTATCTGGGTGGAAAATAGGAAGAGGTGTAATAAAATTAATAGGGGTATTCTTCATAAGAGCACTCCCCATCAATCGTAATTATGCATCAGACGAATTCCCCTAGATCGTAAGTATGTCTTCACTGATTGCCAATGGGCTCTCAAGGCTTTTGCCACTGGCAAGTTGGGATTTGTAGATGGTTTCCCATTTTCCCCATTCTTGCTCCAAAGTTTCGATTTCCGACACAAGCCAGTTTTCTTGGGCCAATGATGAACTCAAGTAACCTAAAAACGAGTCTCCTGCTCCTGTCACATTGACGATGTCAAGGTGCTTGTTTTGGGGTGGGATATCGTAGTACTCAAGCACAATTCCAAACCTTTTATCGTCTTCGTGTAGCTTTCCACTTGAGATCAATGTCGCGGTCGGCTTATGTTTAGATGTGGTGGGAATGGACTTATAATCGTTGACGTTGGTACTGAGCTTGACGAGAACACACCCATGTTCCCCAAGCTTCACCAAGATGTTAGGGATGTATGGAAGAAGCTGGAACGCTTGCTGGAAAGTACCCTGTTTCATAAGGTGTTTCAACGCGGGGACCTTAAGACAAAGCGCAGTCAACCGCTCGCGAAAGATGGAATCTATTCCTAAGCTGTCAAGAGCAGGAAACCATGAGTCGTAGTCATCAAAAAACTCTCGCTGACTGAAGGAAGCATGTATTTGGTCGAGCTCTGCTGTGGTGGGCGTGATTAACAGCACAATATTATTAGGAAACACCTGAAGTTTGCTGGAGTTTATCTGACTTATTCTAGCCAGCTTTGGCTTGGAAGTTGGCTCCACAATCACAATAGGCGTGACAGGCATCGATTGTAAAACATCAAAAATCCCATCGAGGGCTTTTCCCAGGACATTACAGTCCACGACTACCACCCTTGGTTTTGCCCTGGCGAGTTCTGTGATTAAGTGTTGTATTATGCTTTTGCTTTCAAAGATTTTCATGTCGGCACACGCCAAAACTAATCCGCCACGTGGATCTAAGAATGCATTATACTGTGCAGAAGACTCCCCTTCGCAGATCTTGATTCCTGATGTATCTTGGCGCATATCTTGAAGCTTTTTAATGATGGTATTTCCAGCAAAGTCGTCTCCAACAGCAGATACGAACCGGTAAGATGCTGGAATATGTTGATTCTTGAGCGCATACCCATGGGCAACACTCACGTTATAACCGACCCCACCCAAACTATTGGTGGTGCTTCCCGGATTTGAGTCCGCCATGATCGGTTCCTGCTGCAAAGTGCACATGGTATCGAGAGCCACCAGGCCGATAATTATTGTATCCACGATATCCGGACGAGACTCAATTGGGCTCGCCTCTTCTGACTTAGTCTCCAGCACCAGAGATCCAGCCAAATCGCTCAAATTTACTTTGGAAATCGAATTAGCTTTGATGTTTTTCAAGTCAGTACTGGGCTGAAAGGTCACCTAGAACAGTTAGAATGTATTTATAGCAAAGGAGCATAAAAGGTTCACGACTTAGTAACGTACCGGTTGAGGTGAAGAAGAGAAAGGCTCGTTTTTAGCCGCCACTTTCAAGTCACAAAGCTCTTTGGCAATGTTGCATGCTGCGGCAGCATTGTTGATGACAAAGTGCTTGTTACACTCTACAGAGCGGCCACTGGTCTCTATGGCAATCTTCTTAAGCAAAAACGGAGTGAGCTCTTTTCCTTTAACCCCCTGAGCCATGGCTTCGGTGTTAGCCGCGTCGATGATCTCGTCAATGAAACTTCCCGCAAGTGCAGACTCGGCAGGAGGCGGCACACACACTAGATTTCCCGACGAGAGTCCCATGACATTGTTTTGGTTATGTACAATGGCGGCAATCTCGGTCCAAGAGGAAAATGAGTAGGGCGATTTGACGCCTGAGGTTCTTGAGAAAAAGCCGGGGATTTCAACGTTGGCGCGCCCATCGTCGTTGTACGTACCCACAAAAACACCCTGAGTCTCTAAATACTCCATTGTACGTGGGATATCCAAGATCAGTTTTGGACCAGCGCATACTACGGTAACTGGAGTACGCGCCAACTCGGTCAAGTCGGCGCTAACATCCATAGAGATGTGTCCGTCACGGTGCACACCGCCAAGGCCTCCCGTGGCAAAAACATCGATCCCCGCCATACGAGATAAAATCATGGTTCCAGCAATAGTGGTGCCTCCATTGAGGCGCTTCGCCATGGTGACACCAATATCTCTACGGGAAACTTTATTTGTAGTTTTAAGCTCAGATAACGCTTCAATCTGATGATCTTCGAGCCCCACATACGGCACGCCTTCAATGAAGGCACAGGTGGCTGGGACGCAGCCATTTTGCCGGATTTTGTCCTCCACTTCACGCGCCATTGCAAGGTTTTGGGGGTATGGGAACCCATGCGTGATGATTGTAGATTCAAGAGACACTACAGGTTTATTTTCATGAAGGGCCTGAGTGATTTCGGGGGAGACCCGGAGCGGAAGAGCGGAGAGAGATGTAGACAATCGCCTGGCTCCGATACGAAGCATTGGGAGAGTTTGGTTGAACATGGAGATGGAGGAGCCAAGGGTGAAACAATTGCGAAACAAGGATGAAACAACTGTGAAGCAAGGATGAAACAACTGTGAAACAAGGATGAAACAATTGTGAAACAACGCGGCACAGGCGCTTCGCATGCGCACCCCACAGCACACTATAACCGTTGCTAGTATCAGTGTAGATTGAACTTAGTAAAATGCGAGATTTAGCGATATATTTTTTGAGCCATATTTTGATATTTTTACTATTTACTAGATGTCGATATTGACTTGGTGAAAAATTTAGTAAAAACATATATCCTAATATATCGATATATGTAAAAAACTAGGCTATGACCAGGTGCTTCAGCCTTCACTTGAAGCAACGACTAGCGTGTTGAAATAGAATCGGCAGAGACCGAGCTTATGCCTGGGCACGATTTCGGGGTGCTGAGGTATATAGACGAACAAAGGAGCACATTCGAGGCGAAGCACCGGCCCAAACAATGAGTATCATCGAGAGAATGGCGTCGTTCATCACGAGAGTGGGGTCTCTCAGCAGAGAGAGCGACACCAGTGATCAGTAGGTTCATTGTCTACTAAGCTGAATGGTAGCTGAATGGTAGCCGATTGGCTAGCGAGGCTCCAAACCAGCATAGACTCCTGCTAGAAAGTTGGGCAATCCTCCTTGGACTTTTGGGCAATACAACTAACCATGGTACACGCCAAAATCGAGGATAAAAGAGGGAAGATTTACGTAGTTTTTAGTTAGCACACCAAAAAACACCACTCGATCCGGGTACGATCAGAATTCTGGAAATTATCAAAGCGAGAGGCTTATTCAGAGACAAAAAGAGCACCCATGATTCTTAAAGCGACATTCAAGCGAACAGAGAGAAAGTTCAAGATAGCGTAACGGCTGCTAATATCAGTAAGGTCCAAGTTTCTGGAGAAGGGAGCGAAATTGAGTGCGCTTTGATCTCAAGCGAGGATAAGGAGTTTTTTATGATAGTTGCTTGAAATATCTTTTTTATGATAGAAGAGACCCAGAATAGAACTTTACTAGAGAGTGTGTGTGCTGCTTGAGCGTGCTATCTCCGGCTGAATCGGGCTTCTCTTGACAAAGTGCCCGCTAATCAAGGAAATTGGATGTTTTACATACCTGACTAAAGCCGGAAGCGATGGTTCTGTAGATGATGGCGTTCGGGTCCGGGACGATGTCTAAAAAACACCTGTACGGGGAGGCATTCTCGAGAGGAGGACCAGCTCCACCCCTGACTTTCAAAAAACATATCGAGAGTATATTTTTTATATATTTTTTTAGTTAAATATCATTTTAGCTAGAACTGGATATCAGCAAAAAGTTCGAAAATATATTTTGTAGTAAAAAACGTAGTCGATATTTTCATTCCAATCACCACTGGCTGGGACCACCAAGCTTATTTGGGTCTAAGAACGGAACACACACCTAAAACCTCAGAACATGTTACATATAGGATCCTATTCTGACAAAGAAACATCGTATTACGCCTGTAGGAAGAAGAAAAGAAAAAACTATAGAAAAAACCTGTAAGCAGATCACAACTTCAGTTCAGGTGTATGGCAACTGGTGCGACCCAGCAGTCACATCGGAGGTTCCCCATGCGATCTTGTAATATTGAAGACTTTTAGCGAATGATGAACCATTGCCCTGTGTTACAAGAACTCTTCTGCGGCAAATGTGATTCTTCGTCGTGAGAGCCCAAAACAATAGCGTGTCAAGCAAGAAAGTGAGATCTATACCTTTCAACGTTCCCCGGAGCCTGACCCAGGATCACATAAGCACGGCTTTGACGAGCCAGGCAATATCTTTTAGGTTTTCTGAACATGTGTCTATCGGAGCTAATATCTCTGACAGGTTCAAAATCACCTGAAGATCATCGCAAGGCACAATTAACATCGGCTTTACCTACCTCCGTTCGTTCTATCATGAATGGGAACATGAGACGCATATTTGAAGAAACTAAAGGCTGTAGAATATTTTCTAGCCAAAAAATCTTGTTTGTAAAGACTCTTCCAAAAGATTTTACATCGTAGATTCTCTCAATCAGATCATTGACTTCCGCCCAATGGGTGACGTCATTTTACCATGCCCCACCATAACTTTCCGGCGGAGATGGCACCAAGTTCAAGCCCCACCAATATTTGGACTTCTATTTTTACATGTGTTTATGATTAAATCTCCTAAGAGTGAGAAAGAGAATAATCAGTATATAGCTCTTGAGTAACATCTATTGTTGCATATGATATCAGGTGGGAACCCTGAAAGGGGCCTTGACAAAACCAGCTCCTTTTTGAAGTGAAATTCCTGTTTGTTTGAAGAATCTCAACCTTCTCTTCATCGAGTAGCTTTAGGATTTCCTGTAATTGTTCCGAGTTGAGAGTGTTTCTCGTGGCAGTCATTATCCGAGCGAATTCGGGGGCAACAGTTGAGGATGCCATCTTGTAACGATGGTATTCCAGAGAATTGTATATTCCAGAGAATTGTATATTCCAGAGAATTGTATATTCCAGAGAATTTTATATTCCAGGGAAATGGATGACTTCAAAATCACTATCAACTTGTCCCCTCAAGGTTCGTATCCACTCCCCACTCAAGTCACATCAACGGCCCTATTTGATTTCAAAACCACACTGGAATATAAAAGCGTGCTTTTTATAACACCCAACTTTCATCTATATCTATGCAATCTCCATGGTTTGTTTGGTGTTCTAATACCAACAAGAATAAATGTCGTACACTACAATAATCCTCTGTAAGCCGGATTGATCTATTGCAGGTTGTTTGTCCTGCATATAAACAAACCTCCTTCCTAATTAGGAAATATTAAGTATATTTATGCTTGCTTGGTTTCAATTTGACTTGATACACTGTTGTACGATTTAAAAGTAGTCGTCTAAATAATGTAGAAATAATTAAATTTTCTAGTTGAAAAAGTCAGAATGCGTTCTTGTCACATTAGTAAGACACTCGTCATCCACACAATCAAACAGCATAGTCGTGGAGTCTTCATCTGAACAAATGAGCAGTAACTGCGTAGAATCCTCTTCAGCGTACTTTCATCATGCAGATCTATTTCAAGATGCCAAGATCAGTCAATCCATGAGATCGGTTGCAAGTATTTTGAATTTGGGTTGTAGTGTCTGTTGTAATGTCTGTTGTAATGTCTGTTGTAATGTCCGAGGGTCCGAGAACAGTTGGCAACGTTCTTCGACCTTCTAACGCACAGAGGAGATTGTATTCTCCATCCGACGTTCTCCAATGTTAATTGCTTGCGGCTTTCAATCGATTTTTGGTTAAGAATTTCGATCGCCTTACCACAAGCCCAATTCCTTTTGAGAGACATTTACTTCCTTGTATCTCTTTCTCAAAGCACACCGCTTTTCATCATAGGTCGTTTGGCGTCTCCCATGGAGCCAGCAATGGAGGTTCGCGTTGGCTCCAAAATTTCCAAAAATCACGAGAAACTTTCGACTTTTATACGGCAATGATCTGTGACATGTCTACTGGCTCTTTTCGTTCTTGGGGAAACTAGAGGTGTCGCGGGTGTTATTCGGTCAATATTTCGTCCTGAAATCCAAAAAACAAAAACCTCTTTAGGATACTTAAGAGTGTTAACTATGGCCAAGAAAAATACAATCTTGCGGCGTTCCGTAAAAACGAGGTTCCGTCTAATAACATGTCCGGCTTACAGAGGTACTAGTGTATTCGCGTTCCACCGTGGCTTACGTTATCGCGATCTAAGCTTTTTCGCGTCTTAGTACATCAACCTTGCAAGTGAAGAAAACTCAAAAACGGCATCTTGTTTAACAGAAAACACAAAAGAGACGCTTGAAACGTATAAAAAAGCTTCAGTTATTTCTGCAGCAGCCCACTTTTACACCAGCCCACTTTTACACCAGCCCACTTGTACAGCAGCTCATTTGTACACTAACAAAATAAAACCCCACCATGGGCCTCATTTCCGACCTTGGAGCCACCTCTCCAATCGATCTTCTACGGGATAATCTGGAACACCTGTTAATCCTTTTAAAGAGGTTCACCCACGAGCAAAATGCAATGCAACTTCAGGAGTATCAACAGATCATCCCTGAGCTTTGCCAGAGACTATCGCTCCTGAACTTCCACTGGGACTGGGTTCAAACGGCTGTTCCAGACAAGATAAAGGCACTCCAGCTTGAGATTGCGGTTTCGTGGGTGGACAAATGCTCGGACATCGATCTACAGATTCAATTGATTCTTGTCATTTCTCTATATTCAAACAAGGACGTTCCTTGGACCAATGACCAGCTTTCTGCCATCAGCATGGACGTGGCGAAGAACCCGCAAAAACCTTGGTTACCTCGGTTTGCAGAAACGGTGTTTTCTCGATTTCTCGTGATTTCTGGCCCCAAACTAGCCACTGTTGCCAACACACGCAGCTCCAATACCACAACCCGCTTTATAAAGACCCGTATTGTACGGCCATCGCTTGGGCTCCAGATTCCGAGCTCCACGCAGGACACCCAACGTGGGGAGTGGAAATCGTCGGAAAATATCTCGGTTCTTTCCTCGGTAGTTCTTCTAATGGCCTGCGATGGTGCTAGCGAATACGCCTCCAAGTGTGCCAGCTTTGCGCTCAACGTCATGGACGACCCTGATCCACTATTCAGGGCCCAGGGCTGTTTTTTGCTCCAACAAATGGTGGCACTCGGACATGGCGCGTATTTGGTCCGCGCTGGCCTTGTTTCTGTGTTTGAGGACTCGGTGAAAACATGCTTGGCGTACTTGCCGCAACTTACGCCACCCGCAATCTCGCTTCGTTTGCTCAAACATGGCGCGTACCCTGCTCTCTTCGCCATCTTGGATATTGACAAAGACACCACTTACGTCAGCTACTTGGAGATTCTCAATAGCCATCTTTTGGCGCTGATCTCGCATGTTCTGGGCAGAAACGGCGACGATTGCACTACTGCAACCACCAATAGCTTGCTTGAGTTTTTCTTCTCGCAGATCTCATATATTGTGCTACAAAAGTTGCAACTTTCTGTTCTTGCTTGTTTCTCCCGGATGAATTACGTGCTCTGCCAGACCATCTCCAACCCGTATGTGATTGAGGGTGAAAATGGAAACTACGTGGTGGCGGCGGCTTTGAAAGTGCAACGGGATATTTTGGCGTTGGCTAATGCACACGAGGATTCTCTGGCAGCGGCGCTTGTTTTACAGTATCGGTTGGACTTTTTGGCGGCGTGGGCGATTCTAGGAAAACGGCTAGTGAAGTTTGGTGTCGGCACGCCAGAGATACGACATGCTATTCGACAAAATACACAACTA
>JAJMAK010000349.1:0-17790 GCA_030572615.1 Metschnikowia lachancei | reverse complement strand
TTTCGAAAGTATTTTCAAGCGGGTTAAAACCTCGGGGAGTTAGTAAATCTGTAATGCCCGTTATCATAGTTCTATTTTCGGAGGTAATAAATCATGCGTACTTTGCATTTAAGCCAAATGAAAGAGTAAAAAGAGGTTGTTGTTGTTGTTGATAATGTTGTTGTTGATTGTGTTGTTGTTTCGTGGCCGGGCGCAAGTTCGTTTTTGAGACATGCAGGAGTTTCCCTTTTGGGAAAAAAAGTCCACCACTTTAAGCTTCGCGCGCACATTTGGCCCGGCAGATCATCCCCAGGCCCAAAAAAGATAACGATTGATTCAACGGTGTTGATAAACCCTTTTATGCTGATGCTTTTGTGGGGCACAAACAAGTGTCCGATTTTTTTTTCTGTGACCTTCCTGGAAATTTCATGTCACTCTGAGCGCGGACCAAAAATTAGTCATTGTTTTCTATTCTATTCTATTCTATTGTATCTTCTTTTTCATTGTTCTTGTATTGTCTCGGCCTTATTTCCCAGATTTCCCCCGGTGCTATTTACCCGACACCTCCAGGATTATTTTTCTCACCTAACGTGTCTCCTGTGGAGTCGCGTCGCGTGAAAACGTTTTTTATTTTTTTTTTGCTTCTTCGCGCTTTGTCACTGCCACATTTGGCGCCCGCTCCTGCAATTAATATATCCTTCACGGTCCGTACATATCGAAAAAAAAAAATCGCCCGAGTATTTTATTCTTAAGGATTTGCATCGATTCATTGCTTTCGGTGTTTTTTTAACGTTTCGATCGTATATCCCTTGGTTCATTTCTGATTCTCCTTTGATTCTCATTTGACACTCCTTTGATTCAAATTGTTTGTTTGCAGCAACGACCCCCTAGCATTTAACGGCTCATCCTTGTTTGGAACTCCAGTTTACACCGTTTCTGCCGCATCATAATAATTGCTCTCCATTGAGCCTTTGCTGTCCTCACCAAAACACGTATCGGCAAACTCAAACTGAAAACCAAAACACACCAAAAAAAAGCAAGCAAAATAGCAAAATAGCTCATTTCCTTCACTGTTATAATACCCCGTCAATAGTTTAAATCTTGAACTAATCCACATTCCTTCAACAAGATTACCCGCCGCCTTTTCCCCCACACATTCTTTTACCTCCCATACCATGTCTGCACAAGCAATAATACACAAACTCCATCTAGGCGAAGTGCACCAGCAGGAAAACCTAATTGAGCTTTTGGGCTCTGTCAAGGGCTCCAAAGTCTCCGGTTCAGACAACCAGTTGCCCTCCATGGTCCGCGGTCTATGTACCATCAACCAGAAACTTCTAAATTTGGCCAGTCTGTGTTTGGCGGAACTTGCAAACACCGACAACGATATTGAGGTGTTCAAGCAGTTTGTTAATGAATTTGTCATGTGGTTCGACGTCAACTTTGTTGTGTTTGAGAAACTCCATCTGTGTCTCTCTGCGGCCCACCTTGCTGAGGAGCCCATCTACCAGAAACCAGTGCTCCACTGTAAACACTACATTGAATTTGCCTCGGCCGTCTCCACTTTATTGCGCAACCCATTCATCATTGAGAAATTAACCGAAGCAAAGCTGTGCGCCTCTGCTCTCGTCGACGAAAACCACAGCATAGTCAAACAGTCTCAGCTCAACGATATCAACTTTGACCATGTCCAGAATCTTGCTGGTCGCAGCGTATCTTGCTTCTTTACGGCAGACCAGATTGTCAAAAGGACCGAGGATGTTCCCATCTTTATGGGCAAAACTCGAATCGAGATGGTCTTGTTGAATTTGAGCAATCGTCCTCGGCCTCTTTTTGACTCCTTGGCCATCTTGAAAGTGCCTGCAGCTGCTGACAAGCGGTCGGTGGTGTATCCTCCATTCAGAGTAAATGAATTGGCCATGTCGCTTTCCTACAATTGCATAAACTTTTCTTCTCTTACCCTAGATCAAGCTTCCCAGAACCGCTTTACGGTCACTGGTAACGAGAAGCTCATCGACGCATGGTTTCATGATCTAAAGGCTATCTTCCCAACCGACGCAAAACTTTTACAGAGTAATACCGTGTTGCTGATAGGGTTAGGGATCCAAACCTTCCTGGACGCAATTGGTGACGACTCACGTCAACTGAAATGTGCTTCTCCAGAATCATTAAACCTTTTCAAGGAACTGCGTCGCTCGCTTGACTCCGGCCACTCGTTTGAGATTTTAAGAAAAAATCTATCTGAAAATGGCATTGAAGCCGATGACAAAGAGAAGCAGCTACAGGTCATTGAAGCACATGAAGAGCATGATTCCATCATTGCAGAATACGGATACCCGGAAGAATTAGACGGCGAAATGTCCTCAGTGTCTGATAGTATCGAATGTTTCGATTTCGTGACTACAAAACCTGGGACAGGAAAAGCTAAATTATGTAAAAACCCCGCCGTATCTACTTGTGCGGTTTCAGCTGACTCTGCTGTCTCCACTAGTTCAGCCGTCTCCGTTGCCTCTGCTTCCTCCACCTTGCCTAAAGCGCCTGTTTACATCAACCCAGCTGGATCTGCAATTGATGTAAACAACTTCGGCAAGGCTCACAACCCTTCATTTGCAGCTTTGCCCACGGATAGACCTAAACTTGCAAAAAAGAAATCGTTTCTTGATTTCTTTAGAAAGAAACCTAAAACCCCACGGACCCCTGATAAGGAAGTTTCAGGACATCAGAGTCCACCTGAAAATGACAAATCGAAAGCCCTGTCGCATAATGAAAAATCAGATGTTCCTTCACAGAACGAAAATTCGAAGGCGCGCCTGCACAGTGAAAAGTCAACAATACCCTCACAATTTGAAAATACGTCAATCAGAACCGAGCTTGAAAAATCTAACCAGTCATTGGACTCATCTGTTGCTGCCTCGGCAAACTCCCAACGTATTGCGGCCTCTTACCCTTCTTCAGACATAATGGATGGGTCGAATTTGGAAAAGCGGCCCAAGGCGTCGTCGTCTAGAAAAGCGCACCCAGATCTCGAAATTCATATCCCCAAGATTAGTGCATTTGATGTCAATCTGAGCCAACCCTCCAGTGCAACTTCAGTCTCAAACCGCACCTTGCCTCTGCCATTTGCTTTGCCTTCATCTACATCGACGTATTTCTTCAAACCATATTTGAATAGCGGTGGCAGTAGCTCAAATGTGAACGACTCAAGCATAAGCTCGGCACGTACCCCCGAGGAAAAGCCCTACGTGATTCCACAAGAGTTCAAAGATATCGCCAACGCAGATGACACGCTTGATTTCTATATAACTCCAACATCGCCCAATGCTATGAAAGTGTCGAAATGGAAACAGAAGTACGGCAAATGGGAATTATTGACTACGAATGAGAATGTGTTTTTGAAGATCTTGGCCAACTACAATATGTACAAAAGCTGGTTGTTGGTTTTCAAGGAAGAGTACGATGAAGAATATGGCGAGATCATAGATAAGCCGCTCTTGGTATTGGATCTTGATGACAGAACGAACGCCAGGCTGTCTACGGCGCTCGATGTTGAGATTCATGGTGTTGATACGCTCTCTAAGCAGAAGACCCACATCATTGTGCGGTGCTACAATAGAAATTTGGTGCAAGCGATTACGACCAATGTCAACAATATTTTGGAAGTGATCAACAGCAAGAAAGCAATTTCGAAGTCGACTAGTTTCGAGTCGAGCGCAACACTTTCCTCTTCACTCATGAGCAAGCCTAGTGCCTCGTCAACTCTTACCAGCATATTCACCCAACTTGAACTGAAACATACAGCTGCTTCTTCGATTTCAGGCAACATAGAAGGCGACAAAGACATACAGAATGAAGCAAGCGACAGATTGATGTTTGAGCGCATGACGATCAAGCTACATAAACAGATGGAATCATATGAACAAATCAATAAGGCTTCATCTTGGAAATCACTCGCGATGTACTCCTTGACCATTCTGCATTCGGTCGACTCTTGTCATGTTGGGCACTATCATTTCGACATGAATATCAAAAAAGATGTCGACGACGATATGAAGGATCAGTATCTGTGGTCATTCAGGGATGACTCTATCCACCAACACATAGAAAGAATCGGCAAAGCTGCCTTGCTCGTGAAGGTTTCTGAAACTGAGATGTACATGCTCGAGTGTAGAGGCAAGAAGGAAATTAAGCGACTCGTCGATATTTTTTAGAACCCGGCACATCTTGGTTTAGCATTTATACCACACATCATATAATCATAACATGCATAATATAATCAAATATAAGTATCAGACCCCTTGAAATTGAATTGTTCCTGGACTTGTAGGCATGCAGTGTCAATCTAACCCTCTAGCAGATGTGTTGACGTGGTATTCGAGGGTGACCATGATGCACATATCATCACTATACTTCAATGATCTGTATATATGTCACTGTTCAGCTTAGTAAATCCCAATGCATTTTACATCTAGAAATACTGGAAGTGGTTCCGGTTTCATATCATAATAAAAACGAAACAGTTCTGAAGTTAATGCCCATAAATCATACCTCAATGATTTGCCATTGTTGAGACATTTCACACCATCTTCATTCTCAAAACATAGGTTGTGATTATGACGTGTGCTACAGTTAAACTTGTGCCTAGCTCGGTATGCTGGAAATATATCTATTAATTGGATAACCAAAACGAGGGATGCTCTCTTTTGAAAACTACCGATGGAAGCACTGAAGGATATATGGTGCGTATGGCTTCAACGACAATGGGCCTATAGTACCTGGTATAGAAGGGGTAGAAGGGGAAAAAGAAATAAAGCGTGGGTTCAGGGATACTTCCTGTTATGAAATACTCTATGTTTCCCGTTAAAGAGGAGGAAAAGGGAATCTAGTACTGGATTATACTGACTATCGTCCGTTAGAATGGTGAGTGGTTAGTTATAATGGTAAGTTTTCATTCTCAAATATCTTGAACAAGCTGTAAAACATTCTTAAAAATGGTTCCTGGATTCTAAGAATCGTTATTTCCCAAAAACGGAAAAGAACGAAGAAAAAAATCTTTCCCTGGAAATTCCCAATGTGTTGTGAGTGATGTGTTGTGAGTGATGTGTTGTGAGTGATGTGTTGTGAGTAATGTGTTGTGAGTAATGGGGTCTTAGTGAATTCACGGTAGCGATATAATATCAAGGTAATATCCAGGTAGTACCCCCATAAAATCCACTAGTATCAAGATGAATAGTATTCGAGTAATCACTCGCTGATCAATCTTTATATTGGAAAAATTCTGGAGGTGTACTGATTGTAGGATGAGAGATGGATCAAACCAAGACCACTGCAGTGGACCTTTATTCCTCAGTGTGATGTTTATTGTACTGACGTCCAGCAAGTTCCATTCTGATCCCATTAGCTACTCCCACGAGACACGATAAACTTTCACGGGTTTTTTATGGGAAGCTTAAATATTATATTTTGGCTAATTCTGACTGTTGAAAGAAAAGTGCCAAGTTTTGCAGCCACGGCACCCACGTGCAAGAGATCACAGTCGGTCAGTGGGTGGTGCTTGAGACCTTCCCGGATGTCATTTTCATTGCAGCCGCTTTCCTTTCTTCAATGAGTAAAAGGCTTTCTTTCTAGTGTACTGACGTGTGCTGAAGTTCAAGTGAAATTGACATTCGGGTGGCTAATTCGGTGGTCGATGCTTTGTTGTTATTATTTCTACTGCTCCTGATGTTTCACTGACTCATTATGTGTAATTTATGTGTAATTTATGTCACTTGATGAAAACCACTGGTACTGGCAGTCTTGATTTAAATTTTTATCCGTTTCCTACTGCCACGAGTATAATTACTTATATGATAAATTTGTATGGACGTCTTTCCAACTTCAAGAAAGCCTTATGGCAGTCACGTGACCCAACAGTATCCTAATAGCCAATACTAAGCAAATACTACACCACAAAAGAGGCAATTCTGTGTATGTATTTGAGAAGTGACCCGGTTATTACTTCAGATTACTATCCAAAAGTAGAGGTCCAATTATTACCCTAGTTCTCTCAACCTGGGCTTCAATACAACTGCTCGTTGTGTTACTTGGAAGAGTACTTGGCAGGCTTTCTCAGCCATAATAATTAAACAGAATGTACAACTTTCATTATGTCCATATGTTTCCTTGAAGACGAATCTTTATTATTTATAGTAGTATTAACACGGGGTCTTTTGAAATATTCTTTTCTTCGTGCGAGAGAATCACTCTAGTGCAGGGTAAATAGGTAACGTTGTCCAGTAAATTCTTCCTATTTTCTTTCCTTCTCTATTTGAAGATACACTGAAAAAGATTAAAAGATTGGTTCTTTTTTTATGAGCAAAGCTGCTTTGTTTCTTTTCTGGTGACTCTCGATTCGTCCCAAGGCACCATTGTCATTAAGGTACCTAGCCAAGAAACACCGTAATGTTCGGTGGTTTTTGAAAGTAAGTAACTATTTTTGCTACCAAAACGAGAATATAACATTAAAAGAATAAAATAGAAAAATCATGTGAAATTATCAAAGTTCATCAAAGTTAGCAATCATTAAACTGTTTCATCGTGTGCCCCAGACTCCCGAGATCCACCACACGTACGCATTCAACTCCTAATATATCATGAGAAACGATATTTAGTGTATTACAATTAATACCGATATTTTGATTAAAAATCCCTACACAAAATACCCAAAGGCATAAAATGCCCAAAGGCATAAATAAAAAAACATCCCCCCCCCTCTTCCCTTAATCATCCATTAATCCCACACTCGCTGCCACTCCAAGCAGCACCCCCCATAGTGCGCATTCCAGTGCAACCTCTTTTTGCACCCAAGCTACTCAATACAAATCGCACCCACCAATTACTTCTAAGTACAAAAAACAAGCAAGCAGCATAAAAACATCATACTTTTTTTCAAAACACAATGAAACAACTTCACTTCTTATGCATTGTTAGCCTCTTGCGGCTCGTTCTTGCGGCTTTCCGTATCGAGCCGGCCCACGAGATCGAAATCATCGGCAATAAGTTCTTCAACTCGTCCAGTGGAAACCAGTTTTTCATTCGGGGCGTGTCATACCAACGAACCAGAAAGCCTGGCGAGATCTATGATGCCGAGATCGAAACTTCATACGTAGACTCTTTGGCCAACCCATCCATGTGTTTGAAAGACTTGGAGTTCTTAAAGGAACTAGGAATCAACACCGTGCGTGTATACCAAGTGGACCCCACTAAAAACCATGACGTTTGTATGAATGCATTTTCCAGCCATGGCATCTACGTGCTCGTGGACTTATCCGAGCCTCAGAAATCCATTGTACAAGCACGGCCTACGTGGGACGTGGATCTTTTCAAGCGGTATACTGATGTGGTCGACAGCATGCATGGGTTCACCAACGTTTTAGGATTCATTGCCGGAAACGAGGTCTTGAATAAGGTGGAGAACTCGGAAGCCGCAGCGTTTGTCAAGGCATCGGTCCGCGATGTCAAGAACTACATCCGGGAGAAGAATTATCGCAAAATTCCTGTGGGTTATGCTAGTGCCGATGATACTATCACACGTTTGGACAGCGCCAATTTCTTTTTGTGCAGCGACAACAATACCGAATCGGCAGTGGTAGACTTCTATGCCTTGAACATGTTTGAGTGGTGTGGCTACTCGTCCTATGCCACTTCTGGCTATAAGGAGCGCACCATTGAATTCAGCCAGCTGCCGGTGCCGGTGTTTTTCAGTGAATATGGATGCAATGCCGTGCGGCCGCGGCCATTCACGGAAATCGACCTGATCTACGGACCCATCATGTCTCAGGTGTGGTCAGGCGCCGTGTTGTATGAGTTTTTCCAGAATGAAAACCGCTTTGGGCTAGTGGACGAGAACGCGGTGGGCCATATCATCAAGCTTGAAGACTATAACATCGTGAAGTTGCGCTTGGTCGAGAGCGTGCCACGGAGCATCCACCGTGAGGAAATGCCTGCTTCCTACCTGTTTTCCTTGAAGTGTCCAGCCATTTCTTCATCGTGGAACCTGCTGCATATTCTCCCTCCCACCCCAGATGATGGTACATGTGATTGCCTCCAGGCTTCGTTATCGTGTGTGGTTGCGCCGTATACGCGGGTCAACTTCCACGAACTTATAAAAGAAGTGTGTTCCAAGATTGATTGTCGGGAAATCAATGCGGATGGATCAACAGGGGTGTATGGCAAGTACTCGGGATGCAGTCCCATGACACGGGCATCATATGCCTTGAACAAGTATTTCCTTGAAAACCATAAGAAACCCAGCTCGTGTGATTTCGGCAATCGAGCCGCATTAACCACGTCTTTTGGGGCTTTGGGCTTCAAGAAAACCCACACCGCAGATGGACGCACGTGTGAGGAAATCTTGGCCTCGGGTGCCGATAAAGAAAAGAAGTCCGAATCTATCGTCCCGGACACGCAAGAAGGTATGCAGACTAGCACGGAGAACTTGAAGAGTGCTGCGCAGAAGCCCACCATCTGGGGTTTGTTGATGGTGTCTGTTTTCATTATTTCATTTATGTACTTAGCTACGTGAGGCCATTGTGGATATACAGAGTCGTCAGGGTGAATATTTATATGAGTATGTGGTGGCACTAGTCCTTCTTGGGGCCCCAGTTGAGTCCTAAAAAGCCGGACCCAGAGAACACTCCCGTCTTTGGAACATAGTTTTTCGGGGCAAACTTTGGCTCCACGATATAGATGCGTTTTTTCGAAGGCAACTCCAACGCAACATACGCAAACTCACTCGACCAGAACGACGTGTCGATCTGCTCCAAGAAAACACTGCCGTGTTTACCTGCATCGGACTCCACGTGGAACCGCATGGCCAAGTGGTCCTTACCATCCTGGCCTTTTTGGCGCACACTTTGCACCGGTCTGTTTCTGACCCATTGGTCTCCCGGAACCTCGCCGTATGCCTTCAAACGGTCACCTGCCTTAAAGCCAAGGGCTTCCTGTGCAAGAGCGTTTTGTTCCACCAAGCTCACGGCCTTGTTGAATGTCTTGGTGTCGCCCGAAGGCAAGAATAATTCCGAGAGAATCAAATACACCACAAGACCACAGAACCCAACACCAGCAACTACCAAAAGCAACGACACGGAAAACGTGGTGAAGCCGGTAATTTTATGCAAAAGAGCCCGGCCCTTGACATCCTTATCTGGGCCTGGAGGAGGGGCAGTTTTTGTCGAGTACTGACGAAGTGAGCCATTCTTGTTAATGGAAGAAAATGATTTTACAACAGTCCATGAGTTCAAGTTCTGGGACCGCAATGGGTTCAGAGCTTGCGTCCGCAATTCGGTCCGGGACTGGGTCCGGGACTGGGCCTCGGTCCACGATAGCTGAGAAAACGATCTGCAATTGCGAGGAACTATAACTCTGCTTGAGAGTGGGAAGCACGTGATTCTTGCAATCGGAAAACGTTTTGCTGTGTGAATCCCTAACATACTGATGAGATTACCGATGGTCCGGAAATTAGCCTCGGTATATATTACAATGGAGGTCAGTGACTGAAGGTGCGGTAAATTTTTATCGTGCGCACTCTCATTAACACCGACAGGCCAGCAGCTCGGTAGGCTCTAAGACTGGGTTTTGTCAAAATATTATTGCTCCAATCTTGGAAAGTCTTGGAAAAATAGAAAGATGTCTTGGAAGCTTTTGTGTGTGTTTATCGAAAAAGTTTAGGTCTTGGGATTTGGTATTTGGTCGAAACTGAAGTCAATGGGACGGTGGATCTAAAGGGTAGGCTGGTGTGGGGCCCATTACCATTCAGTCGATGGAAGTACTTTCACGCTAAACATTGTTTTTATGCATTATAAATTTGGGATGCTTTTTCCTTTATGTTTTTTGGGATTTTAGAATCTATTTTATTTTTTCAATTTGTTTCATATTGACATTGGTATTTTTTAATTCATGAAACTTTGAATCTTTTAAGCGAAAGCAGTAACAAAGTGCATTTCTTTAGAGCTTTCGTTAACTCACCTTTACTACTAATGAAACATAAAGTTTCAAAACTCTGCAAAAGAAGAATGTTAAAACAGAGGTGACTTTAAGCCTTTAGAAAATCAACCTTTTTTTGGAATAGATCTCCAGAAATTTGTTTATTCTAGGTCTGTCGTTGCTGTTATCCTGGGATTGATTCACCGGATACCAAAGTAAAGTCGCGTTCCTTTACATCGATGGTCTTTCACAATTGGTGGAATGGGTAAGAATCTAAGCAAAGGGCTGCAATTATTGCAACACTTCTTTTTTGAAAAAACGAAGATAGGGATTAGGTGTTTGAAAGATCTAAGCTGATTTTGCTTCGATTTTTGTTTATTTGAATGGCATGGAAAACATTCGTGTTTCGGTTGCAAAATTCTACGCTTTTCAATAGGTGCTACTTCAGGAGAGCCAGTGCGATTACCCAAGCATCCCCAGATGACACTTATTATAAATAGAATAACATCCTCAACCGGTATTGAATGCAAAAAGTAGGCATGTTTTTCCCCATGAAATCCTCGGCCCTAATATATTAACGATGGTGTAACTAAGACATTCCCCAAAGTCTTATTGAAGTTAAACACATTGCAGCAATTCAGCCAAGGCATAATAAAGAGCCATATTAAGTCATGAGATTATCACTCTCCCCGTCTTTTAATCAGCAGCCCGATAGGTCTACTCAGGTTTCCCGTTTCTTTGGGTGTCTCTTTGAAAGTAACATATTTCGACACATTGTAAACGCAAAAGCACAAACACTTGTCAAATAAGAAAGACCAAGCCCAGATCACGTGTATTACTAACATATCACTCATATCCCAGGTTTTCATTATAAGTAACTTCGATTGAACCGCTGTATCCGGACGGAAATCTTCACCTTGTGTTGGAAGTGTACTTTTGTCATTGGCAAATCGGAGTATTCTTTTCTTGAATCGAGAGCAATAGACTCAGCATATCATTTCGCCTTTCTAATTAATGTTGAATAGTACTACTCAGATGAAGTGTAATGACTCACTTTGAATTCAAATTTATCAGATGTTCAACGATTTTTTTTTTTTAAGAAACAATTGTATTACAGAACGCCGCTATTAAAATGACACAAAAGCTATAAAAGAAAAACCTGAAAGTATTTTTTTTTTTTTTTTTTTTTTTAAAGTAGAGTACTTTTTTGAAGTTATCCAGCTCTCCCGAGTCCTATACCTCTCCTTAAGGGCTCTGTAGAATAAAGCCAACTACTAAATTACATTGAATAAATGCACGAAACGGCCTTATCCCCCCTTTAAAATCACCAAAATGATTCTAATTCATTTTATGAAACCTATCCTTTTTTTTTTAAAGAAACAATTGTTATCCTGAACATTTTTGGGGCTCTATTCCAAAAAATAATCCATTTATTAACTAAGCCTGGTAAACATCACTAAAACTTGATACTTCTCCGTTTCATTCATTTACAGCCTCCCTATTACCCAAATAAACTTTGAGTTAAAACATTGGCTATATTAATCAATCATTTTAATAGAATATGGTGCTAAATAGGGACCCTACGCCCCTATATTTGCTTAGATGTAGCTTCCATTTCGCTCAGCACATACAACTTCAAGGCTCGCGTGGCCTAATTGGTTAAGGTACTGTCCTCCGGAGACAGTGATTGCGGGTTCGAGTCCCGCCGTGGGCTTGAAGCTTATTTTTTCTTTTTTTCTTCAACTTAAAGAGCTTTTTCTGCCCCCTTTTTTTAACCCACTTCCCTCTTCTCCAATTTTTCCCCTACTTTAACATTAAAAAATCAATTATTACACCTCCAAATCTACGACATTTCTCGCATCTACGTGCATGCCAACAATCTCTAAACCGCGCAGCACAAACATTTTTTCTCTTTTTTTTTCCCATCCTTTAGGGCTCGTGCCCTCGCGCGCTCGAAAACGACCGCTACTGTACTGCACAGCACAGCACGGGAAAATTTTCGGTTACCCTCATTCCATCAGACATTTTCCAAACCTAGTCTATTCTATTCCCATCACCTGCAAACAAAAATGGCCAAGATCAGTCACGGTATGTTTGACCCCGGGAGTGATAGAACCGCTCAAATGAAAGAAGGCATCGATCCATGAAGCCCTGAAGATAGCATATCCTCGAAATCCCCATGAATTTGATGACATTATTGATGGAAATATAGGCCTCTATAATGTATAAGGCCAAGTTTTTATGATGAAGATGCATATTCCCATATGTTCGAGGACCCATAATTTCCAAAAGTTCCATAATATCCTTAAAGATTGATACTTCAAACGTGCTTGTTATGATACTTTATCCTATTTTGTATCCCCGATGTTCATTTCTCGCAAGCCTTTTCAAATATTGTTGAGCTTTTCAATGCCCATATATGAATTACCCCAAGAATTCTTTCAACCAAAAAAGAAAATATCGAGCCTCCCCCAGTATCATTTTCAGAGTCACATGCACTATATTTTCAGGACTGATAGAATGCATGCTTTTTCAATAATTACACCCCATCCAGTTATACTAACATTCAGACGTTTCTTCTTCTCGTTCTAAGTCTAGAAAGGCTCACTTCAGCTCCTCTTCTGCTGAAAGAAGAGTGTTGATGTCTGCTCCTTTGTCGAAGGAGTTGAGAAAGCAATACAACATCAAGTCCATTCCTATCAGAAAGGAGGACGAGGTGACTGTTGTCAGAGGCTCCAAGAAGGGTTCCGAGGGTAAGATCTCCACCGTCTACAGATTGAAGTTCTCTGTTCAAATCGAGAAATTGCAAATCGAGAAGTCTTCTGGTGCTTCTATCCCAATCAACATCCACCCATCTAAGGTTGTCATCACCAAGTTGTACTTGGACGACAAGAGAAAGGCTTTGATCGAGAGAAAGGGTGGTAAGTTGGAGTAAGTGCACTCTGTGTAAGTTAATCGTCGAATAATACATATCTGTAACGAGTTTTGATGTAGCGGGGTAGAATCATATAATGAAAGAGATTTTATGACATGTGTTAATTTGGAGGGATATCCCGACTGGAAAATGTGGTGGAATGGCCCATAAGTTGGTGATTCGGTTCTGTTCGTTTTCCATCAAGGCTCTGTTTTTTCGAATTGTCCGACCGGAGTGTTCTCTAGAGAGGCGTGTGATTGAGCTTCAATAATACAATGAGAACGATCCTGACACCTGCGAGCAGATCTTGAATAAGTGTTTCAGTGATTAAAAGGCATAAGCAAAAGGCATAAGTAAACCCAAGGAACCTTTTCGTGCTGGGGCCACATTGTTCAATTACCTTATGGTGTAAATTTAACTGTTGACTTGAGTGTACTGGCTTGGTTAGGCCGGCCTGTTAACTGTAGTTGGGCGAAACAGTTACTACCAATAACCAATTCAAGTCTCACTAATATTAGGAGTTTTTGAGAAATCTAAGTTAGTGACAATAAACGGCCAGTTTGGCGACGCAAGCAGACCCAATTCATTATGTTGCAATGGGAATTGCCTTTCGGAAGACCGGAACATGAGTTTCCATTGATGCATTACCTAAAAGAAGTCTTCTCCCAGATACTTGAATAACTAAGTTTTTTTTTTTAGCTTTCCGGTGATGCCTGCTTCTTCAGAGAGTTTTTTCCAAGACAGTGGTTTACACCCAGTGCTATCATTCGCCCTACAAAAATAATTCTCTGAATTCTGTATATTTGGCGTCTCATTGATGGGACCTGAAACGGACCATAGCTTGCTGTTTTGCTCGCTTTTTTGCAACCAACAGAGTCCTCGAATGACCCCCCTGGCCGCAAGATTTTACTAAGTAGTCTTCGGAACCGTTGAGAATCTTATATTTTCTATTACAAATACTATGGGAAATTATATTAAACATAGTAATTCATATTCTACTAAGTACTATAGCTTTTGCTACATTGGGCCCGCACTATGGCTTTGCTCATTCGCGTGATTCTCCAAGAAGGGCAAAATACCAAATGAGAAAAGGCCACATTGCAGAGAGTAGTGAGAAAGAAAAAAAAAAAAGAAAAAGAGCACCTGGAAAAATAAAACTCAAAATGGTCGTACTCTTTTTCTTTGTCCCGCTCCTTTTCCCTGTCCCAGTAGTCTGAATTGGGTGCAATCTACTCTGCAATATGCACTCTGTAGCACTCTTTTAATAGCACTAAGCACCACTTAAACAGCACACATAAGCATTGAACAAACAAAAAAACAAAAAAGCTCGTTTTCATCATTCTCACCCGATAACACCCTCCCCCCTTTGTTTTCAAAAACTCCCCAGAACTCATTCTCTCTCCCATTACCCTTCCTGGAAAATGGCAACAACGGCGGAACCTGCACACACTTCACTTGCGACTGGGGTACGCTCACGGCCCTCTGCCCAGATCTGCTGGGCCAGGTTCCTCATACGCTACCCCATTCCTTCCACTTTTTCCCCACACAAACACCTTCAGATTCCATTTCTAAAAGCATGTCGGCCATAGACTCCGACCAGGAAACGGAACACGATATCTTTGCCGTGTCCGAGCACTTGCTGCGCAACATGTCGCTCGGTCGCCGCACGAAAAAAAGATGGTCGTTCCATAGTAACACCAAGCCTGACTTGGTGGGACGTCCCTCCAACTTCAATCGGCGCCGTCGTCTCAGCGATGTCACTGGAATCGATGGCGTGCACAATGAGATCGACCCCTACCATATTTCCCCCGCCCAACTCTACTCGACGGAGTCGGGCCGATTGTTCCACGCGGGGAAAATCTGCATTGCGTTGGCTGGGTTACCCGGCAGAGGTAAGACCCACTTATCCGTGTCACTAACACGGTACTTGCGTTGGCTCGGTGTCAAGACCCATAGTTTCCATCTTTGCGACTACCGGCGGGCCACAAACCCCGACGAAGATTTGGACTACGCGTTGTTTGTGGCCCCCACAAAAGACGCCCCCACAAAAGATGCCGGTGCGCACCAGTTCGGGAACAAAACCGTGGACGAGTGTTTGAACGACATCCTTAACTTCTTTGAAAATGACAAGGGTCAGGTGGCGATCTACGACGCCGTCAATGCGCTACCCGAGTACCGCACCCAGTTGGCGGAACGCTTCAAGCTTGACGGAATCCAGTGCATTTTTATCGAGTCCACCGTCACCGACGACTCGCTCTTGATGAAAAACATCGAGACTGCGGCTCGTTCGTCTCCTGATTATGAGAATTGGGACTACGCACAGGCCTATGAGGATTACAGCAAGCGCATCAGCATGTTGACCCCTTATTATAAGGAAATGAGTGCTTCGGGCGACGATGCCGCATTGTCGTTCATCAAGATCATCAATTTCGGCCAGCGGATCGAGTTGAACAACTCAAACTATGGTTATTTGATCAACAAGGTGGTGTTTTTCCTCATGAACTCGCGCATCAAACTGGGTTCCATCTACTTTGCCCAATGCTACAAGAAAGATTGGGACTACTCGAAGGACCCTCCGTTAGATGAAGCTGGAATCCAGTACTCAAAGAATCTCACCGGTACTGTGCTTAAGCTTCTTGAGGCAAAGGGCCGCAAATTCAAGCCTAAAAAGACCCCTGTTAGTGCCACAAGCGCAAACGCTGATTCGGCCCCGGGAACCATTAAACGCACGTTGTCCACTGATCAAAAACATCCTCCCACAGGTGCGGATGGTGTTAGCGAAGATTCATTTGTCGTGTGGACGTCGGTTAAGCGCCGCACCATTGAGACGACAAAGTATTTCCGCGACGCCGGTGTCAATATTAGACACCGGATTCAATTATCACAGAAAAACCCCGGCGTGGTTGCGGGCATGTCTGACGATGAAATCAAGGAGAAATACCCCTCTGAGTTCGAGCTGTACCTCAAGGACTCGTATCACCACCGATTCTCACGCGCAGAGCTGTACCACGACTTGGCCATCAAGATTGAGCCATTGATTCTTGAAATGGAGCGCATGAGCGGTGATATCTTGATTATTGCCGATGAAACCGTTTTACGTGTATTGCATGGTTATCTCATGGCGTTCTCCTGTTACGATATCCCGTGGTTGGACTTCTCAACTGACGACATCATCGAGGTCAAGTTTAATGCGTACTCAAACACAGCGCGCAGAATTCCTATTGAGAAATTCTCAGAAAACTGTTAACCTCTTGCTATTATGTGGTTTAATATGCTTTTACGGGGGATTTTGCTTGTTTTACTTATTCAAATTGATGCGTGGAGAGGTACGTACTGCGAAGCCTGCGTCTCTGATTCTGCGAGCGAGGGCTCCGCATACAATCAACGAGCGCACTGGTTAGTGAGAGGCAGGACTCAAAGCCCGAAACCTCAGCAATCCCCATCGAAAAGCGGGAAATCCAAAATAAAAAGAAACCACCAATCAAAGCTAATCTGCATATTAATCCATACAATACATCATGCCTAAACTAGTCCCTACAGCCACCTACGAGTCGCCTCTGGAAGAAAACACTGTGAAGTTTGAGCCTGGCCAAGGACCGCACTCGACAGATGGAAAGACAACGCGGATCTCGGATATAGTAATCGATGCGGGTGGAGAAGATAGGGACAAGCCCAGCCAGGCCAAAAACACAGATTTGGGAGCATTAAGAGCTCAGCTCACGACGGTTCAGGACCAGCTCAATGAGTTCTTGACGGCAAAGATGCTGAACAAACGGAAGCTTGACGATGCAGAGGCGGACGTTGAGAAGAGGCTTTTGGATGACGGTGTTGATGAGGATAGTGATTAAGCTGAGAGGTGAGTGCGTGAGAATAAGCGGAGTTTGAATTGTCCATTCTAACTATACAGGTGTTGGTATGTACATCAGGGGTGAAAGGATACGAGAGGTATTGGGAATAGAATGGGTCCCATATAAGTCCCAATCAACTTTCAGAAATCATAAGTAAAGAAAATAAATGAAGGCGAAAAGCCGAGGAAATTTTTTTCAAACTGTTCGATGTGATTGACAGTCAAAAGAGGTCATCCCTTCACCCCACCCATCAAACTTAAACTGAATCAAGGCCCTCTTCTCTATAGGCCCTCTTCTCTATAGACCCTCTTCTCTATAGCCACACTTCATCACTTCTTTCCCACAATATCAGTCATGTGTTTCACCGTGTTCTCCAACGTGGTCTCCAAGTAATGTTTTTTCGTGTGCAACAGTTTCTGGGTTTCCAAGAAATCCTTCTTATCCTTCTGAAGCAGGCCCAAATACGTAGTCACGTCGTTCTGCACGAATGCACGGCCGACACCTTTCCATACGGCATCCCCGGGAGTCGTGAGTTTGGCTAATCTGGAGGAGGTGGAGTCCACGATCTTTAAGTTGGTGTCGACCCTATCCAATTGCACATTACACATGGTCAACTCGGCCCGGGATTTGTTAAGCTGATTGTCCATCTCGATGAGAAGTTTTTGGAGAGCTTGTGGATCTAGCGACATGCTTGATTTATGGTTTTTTTTGTTGTGACGATATATTCGTGTGTTTATTAGAATGGTAAGCTCTTTTTTCGTGTCTAACTAGGCCCGACTGGGTGACACCGTAACTGAGAAAAGCCTGCAGTGCGAAGATAATGGGCCACTCCAGTGTTGCGAGGATTTTTTTTCTTTCCTTTGTTTGTATTTACTTGTATGATTTGTATCTGTTTTTATGTTTTTATGTTTTTATGTTTTTATGTTTTTATGTTTTTATGTTTTTATGTTTTTATGTTTTTATGTTTTTATGTTTTTATGTTTTTATGTTTTTATGTTTTTATGTTTTTATGTTTTTATGTTTTTATGTTTTTATGTTTTTATGTTTTTATGTTTTTATGTTTTTATGTTTTTATGTTTTTATGTTTTT
>JAJMAK010000348.1:0-17836 GCA_030572615.1 Metschnikowia lachancei | reverse complement strand
TGATGTACAGGTACAGGGCACGAGTGGCACGGTACTTGTTGACCACGTGATCCAAGCACTGTCCAAGTATATTTTGCGGCCTGACTACACTAGGGTCAGGTTCCGAGGTTAAGCGGAGGTAGCGTTTCTCAAGGGCCGTCAGGGTTCCGACGATACAAGTGGGTTTAGATGGATCCAGAGGGAAAGAAATAGACAGGGGCGGAGGAGACGGACTGATGCTGGCAGAGTCCAGGAACCGCGCCGCACGCTGCTTCTTGCGTTTCTGCGAGTCAAACTTCCCTTTGGGTGGCATCATTGGGGGCGGAGAGGCGTAGGGTGGCATCATTGGGGGCGGAGAGGCGTAAGGTGGTACCATTGGGAGCGGAGAGGCGTAAGGTGGCACCAATTGGGGCCCCGGAGTTTTGGTTCTAGATCCTTCTACAGTGTCCTGGTAAAGACCAAACGGTTGTGTGGGGTCAAAGATCGGTAATCCCTGGCGGGACCAATCATTAGTCCATATTTTGTTCTCGTTAGCGGCAGAATAGATCAATGCGTGGATCTGTTGGTTGAAAATGGCCTTGGAAGAAGCATCGAGCGACTCGGCAAGCTCAAAAGACCGATTTACAAATCCCTGGAGCGATGCCGGCCACGCAGCATTCTGCTGTGAGTGCTCCTGATCATTTAAACTATCGCCCGGGTGGCGTTTTCTGGGGTTTTGATGCTCTTGCTGTTGTATTCCTGGGGTTGTATGGTCTTGACATGAGGAATATACGCTTGGATGGTGTGGGGCGGAGACTTTCGGGATTTTCGGGGGTTGAGAGGCTTGAGAGGCTTTTTTGGCCTTTTTCTGTCCAAGTTTTTTGACCTGGACCTCGTTATAGGTTCCGGACATTGTGTTCTAGAGTGGAGTTGTAGAGTTTGGTCTTTATTTTAAGATGCTTATACTTTAATATATTTTCGATGCGAGTCGCACTATCCACGCATGTCAAGATTGTTGCGGCACTAGTGATATGCTATGTTACTTTTTGACTATGATGGTGAATATGGATGTATGGATGTATGGATGTATGGATGTATGATATTTAAATACATGATATATGAATACATGATATTTAAATACATTATATATGAATACATGATCTATGAATAGAGCAATACCTCTGTAAGCCGGATTGATCTCTTGCATGAAATTTGTCCGGCTTATGGCGGTAACCAGGTTTTTCTTGCATATAAACAAACGTCCTTCCTAATTAGGAAATATTAAGTATATTTATGCTTGCTTGGTTTCAATTTGAATTGATACATAGCTGTATAATTTAAAAGTAGTCGTCTAAATAATGTAGAAATAAATACATTTTCTAGTTGAAAAAGCTAGAATGCGTTCTTGTCACATCAGTAAGACCCTCGTCATCCAGACAATTAAACATCATAGTCGTGGAGTCTTCATCTAAACAAATGACCAGCAACTGCGTAGAATCCTCTTCATCCAGCGTACTTTCATTGTGCAGATCTATTTCAATGATATCAACATCAGTTAATTCAAGGGAGCGGCTGCAAGAATTTTGAATTTGGGCTGTAATGTCTGTTGTAATGTCCGTTGGGGTCCGAAGGGTTGAGATTTCTTTTGGAGTCCAAGAACAGTTGGCAACGTTGTTCGACCTTCTGACGCACAGAGGAGATTGTGCTCTCCGTCCGGTGTTCTCCAATGTTAATTGCTTGGGGGTTTCAATCGATTTTTGGTAAAGTATTTCGATCGCCTTACCACAAGCCCAATTCCTTTTGAGAGCAATTTACTTGCTTGTATCTCTTTCTCTTTTCGTTGTCCATAGATCGCTTGGCGTTTCCCACGGTGCCAGCCATGGAGGTTCGCGTTGGCTGCAAAATTTCCAAAAACCACGAGAAACTAGCGACTTTTATACGGCAATTATCTGAGACGCGTCTGCTAGCTTTTTTAGCGTTTTTGGGGCAACTCAGCGTGTCTCGGGTGTTATTCGGGCAATGTTTCGTCATGAAATCCAAAAGAGAAAAAAACCTCTTTAGGTTTCAAAAAATCCGTCTTATAGAGAAACCAGGTATCCGTATAAACGGGGTTTTGCCCCCATACTTAAGAGTGTTATCTATGACCAAGAAAAAATACAATCTTACGGCGTTCCGTAAAAACAAGGTTCCGTCTTATTACATGTCCGGCTTACAGAGGTACTACTGTACATGATATATGAATACATGATATTTAAATACATGATATTTAAATACATGATATATGAGTACATAATACATAGTGTAGATTAAAATTAGTAAAATGCGAAATTTAGCGAAATAGATTTTGAGCTATATTTTGATCTTTTTACTTTTACTACATGTCGATATTGACTCGGACCAAACTTTAGTAAAAATAAATATCCTAATGCATCGATTCGATATGTAAAGAACTAGGCTATGACCAGGTGTTTCAGCCCTCGCAAGCAACGCCTAACGTGTTCAAATGGAATCGGCAGAGCCCGAGCTTAGGCCTGGGCCCGATTTGGAGGTGCTGAGGTATAGAGACTAACAAAGGAGCACATTCGAGGCGAAGCACCAGCCCAAACTATCATCGGGAGAGTGGCTCGTTCATCAGGATAGCGGGGGTCTCTCATCACGGAGACCGACACGAGTAATTAGCAGGTTCATTGTCTGCTACGCTGAATGGTAGCTGAATGGTAGCAGATTGGCTAACGAGCTCCCAAATGAGCATAGTCAAACTCACCATAGACTCGTGCAAGAAAGTTGGCCAATCCAACTTGGACTTTTGCGATGTACAATGAGACATGGTTGATGGTATACGCCAAACTCGAGGATAAAAGAGGGGCTTCCTTAGTTTTCAGTTAGCTCACCAAAAACCATGACTCGATCCGAGTACGATCAGAATTTTGGCCATTCTTGAGGCGAGAGGCTTACTGACGAAATGAGCATCCTCGATGTATCTTTAAACCCAAGTGAACTGAGGGAATGCTCAAGATAGCATAACGGCCCGGGCTACTGAAACCGTGAGGTCCAAGTTTCTGGAGAAGTGAGCGAAATTGAGTGCGTTTTGATCTCAAACGAGGATGAAGAGGAAAGTTGATTATTTTATGATAGTTGCTTGAAATATTTTATGATAGAAGAGACTCGGAATAAAACTTTACTAGCGACAGTGTGTGGTGCTTGAGCATGCGATCTCCGGCTGGATCGGGCTTCTCTTGACAAAGTGCCCGCTAATAAAGGAAAATGGATGTTTAAGATACCTGACTAAAGCCGGAAGCGATGGCTCTGTAGATGATGGTGTTCGGGTCCGGGACGATGTCTAAAAAACACATGTACGGGGAGGTGTTCTCGAGAGGACAACCAGCTCCACCCCTGGCTTTCAAAAGAAATATCGAGAATATATTTTTTATACATTTTTTTAGTTAAAGATCATTTTAGCTAGATATGGATATCAGCAAAACGTTCGAAAATATACTTCGTAGTAGAAAACGTAGTCGATATATCCATTCCAATCAACACTGGATTTATATATAAATCTTCTTGAAGCCGGACTTCTGGTGCTGGCCATTTCTGGAAATAATATAAATACTTTCCCAAGGTTCAAAATTTCTCAACGTGTGAAATGAAAACCCTGCTTTTTCAAGCTCCACGAGAAAAGCTACTCCCATTTTTAAGCGGCAAAGGACTTGCTGTCAAACTATTTCTGAGAGATATGTCTTGTGCTACGCTTGTATTGCATCTTGCTACAACATACCTCGAGAAGGGCAAAACAGGGTTCCGAGAAAGGCTAAAAACATCTTCCAGCACCTCTTAGAGAATTATTATACTTGAAAATTAGAGGCTTTCGTTCAAGAAGGGCAAAAATCACATACCCTATTGAGCAGGGCGTTTCACACCTTTGTATGTACCACGATAATGTATCATGTTTTTGTATGTACCTCGATAATGTATCATGTTTTTATACGACAATCCACGTCCATCATGTGTATGAATTCCCACTCATATTGAGATGTGAACTGTCCGTTGGGGCTTGGGTTGGTGACTGTGATCGTTGGGTGATAGCCGATAGCCGATTCACAATCCCTTTGAAGGTGCTCGAGGAGGAAGAGAAATCCTGGATTAGCGAATTTGGGGATCAAAAGTAAACTGAGGAAAATAGGGGTCGTCTATAAAACATGAATGGACTTTCAACGGAACCTCTTTCCTATTATTTTTTGTTAAGTAAAAGCTTAGTCGTGCTACGACGGACCATCCGAGGCTAGCCACCGTCTTCTCGATCCGCAGCTGAAGTACGCCCTTCATCGTGTTTCGGCTTTTCTCTTCAATGGGAATTAAATTAATCCCCGTCTTAACGTAAACCAAAATTGGGGCTGCGGGCTTTCTTTTTTTCATCTTCACTCTTCTGAGAGTGGTAAGAGACTGATATAACATGGACCACCAAATAGCGCAATAAATTACCAGCACCTTTCCAAAAGATTGCAATACATTTGGTGAAATATACCATTTGAGATAAAGAGGGCTTTATGTGTTCCTCCCAAGTCTTCTGGGGTGCTTTCTTCTGGGGTGCTTTCTTCTGGGGTGCTTTCTTCTGCGGTGCTTTCTTCTGCGGTGCTTTCTTCTGGGGTGCTTTCTTCTGGGGTGCTTTCGTCTGGGGTGAACACTTTTCGCCTGTAGAAGACAGCTCTGGCTACTTACCGCATGTATATCGACGAGAATCAACCGGGAGGAAGATTTGAGAAAAAGATGAAAATCACCCTAAAAAATAATATTGGTGGTGGGAAAATACACTGGCCTTAGACCTTAACGGAGGAAAGCCATGCGAGCACTTTCAGTTCTTCAATAATGCATTAGCACTTGTAGTAAAATGTGGAAGTATTTACAAATAGCGTCTTTTGAATAGAAACATCAGGCGTGAGTAATGCCACACAGTTATTGAATCTTTACCTCAAAAAGAGATATCACTTTTACTTAGACAAACATGATGAAGACTTAGCTCCTACATATTGTGACAAATTATGATATATTGACAAATGTGGAGATTCTTTATTTCATTTCTAATATTAAAAAGTCTTCCGATTTGGTAACAATAACTTAAAGATTCTTAAAGGTTAGTGATGGTTGTTATGACTAGAATTTTGGATCCTAACGGTGTTTTCAATAATGTTTGGAATATCACTAATCATGTACCTATGGATTAATTTCGTTTAAATGAATTACACATGTTTTTGGTTATACAAATGTGAAAGCTTCCAGTCTTATAGTTTTGATATTTAAATTACACATCATGAGATGTGTTACATGTTTTAGTAAGACTTCCTTCAACACCATTTGTAGAGGTGTATGGTGATAGTCACAGTAGAAGAATATCAGGATGGAAGTTAAGAAAGGTTCATATTTGAGTCCTTAATACCTTGATTACACGGTAATCCACTGGCATTAACGCCGTTTTGAAGGTCAAATATCTGCTTAAGCCCGAAAGATACTTGTTGATCTGATCCAGGTGTCCCGAATGGCTGGGACAATTGTTGAGGTGCAATTTTCTTTTTGAGAAGGTACCATTTCCACCTTTATAACCCTGCTTATCCTTCATGGTTGGCATGTTTCTATCCAGTTTAAATTACTGCATTACTAAAACATCACCGACTGGGGTCCAGGTGGCAAATGAAACGTTTGCATACCTTTTAGTGCAAGTGGGAGGGTGCTGAAAGTTGCCCTCCAATTTGACGGTGGTTAACTCTTCCTCACTGAGATACTTTGGCCAGTGGTGATTCCCAGGGAAGGCACGAGACTCGTCAATCAAATAACAGACATTGGTAAAAGTATAATAGAAATTCAGGATGGCTTAATATTCTTATTATGGGCTCCATAAGAATTTCGAGAACCCCCCTCGGAGTATACGCTAGTGTTATCAGAAATATTATCCTTATTCCTGACCTGAGCGAATTCAGTTACGAGACTCCGTAAACCACAAGGACTCGCCTCTTCTGAATCCAACTACCATGATACTTTATCTGAGAGCCAAAAATTCTCGAAAACTGCTTCCGATCACTGGGCGTTCCTATTAACAAAGAGCTCGTTGCATAGAGTAATCATGTACCATCTATGATTAACCACCGAATTCGCTTTTCCAATGGCAAAAGGAAGACCCCAAATCCACTTTTTCCTGAGGTATATGCTGCAGAGGCCATTATCAATCTAGCTCAATCCCTCTAGCGCTTTTCCAATACCCATTGTTCATCTATTGTCATTATCATTACTGAAGACTTCTTGTACTAGTCCTCATTTCAGAATGTCTTATCTTATCGGAGATCAGCTCGTGTGATCTCCAAAGAGATCTTTCAAGTCACGAAACGCCAATTGAATGGGACCAGCCTTTGACCATACCATACTCCATGCAGTCGTTGATGAAATAAGCAACAGGGAAAGTTGAGTTGTCCACTTTAACAATATCGTCGGCATAACCGGGTCAAAATTGGCCCGACATCGTGTGTCCATGCAGCGGAATAAAGCGAAGAAAAAGCGTCGGTTGAAGTCCAAAATCCCGATTCTCGCTCCAACTTCCCGCTTTCTGAAGTGATACAAGAGCACCAAGGCGAGTGTTGTCGCGGATTGACCGTTGTTTTTTGTCCTATGCTCCCTTCCGAGCCTCACCCAAATCCAACATAATAATTTCCCTGAGTATCAGAAAAAAACAGGAAATGCCCCTGGCAAAATCACTTCTGAACCCAAACACATCCTCCGACAAATTACACACACACACACACACACACACAAAGGAAAATGAAAGAGCCACAGACAAATACAAGAATAAACACCGTCTCGTCTAATGACCATGTTCCATTCCTGTACATAGCTCGACCCGTTCGCTCCCTTGGCATGTCTGCATATCCAACACCAGGGACTGGTGCTACGACACCCCGACTTTCCATTATGAAGTCTGCCATTTTCCAAGATGTGGGGTCATCAAACAAAACACGGCAGCCCCGCAAACAACCCCAGAAGAAATGGCCCCGTACCTCGTCTCCTTTTGTTGTTCCAAATTCGGCCGCCTCACTGCCAAAATGGAATTTCGATGACATGCTCTCCAACTATACCGCATCTGGCGTTTTACCGCCACCCCTTTCCCCGACTTTACCGCCAAGGTTCGTATTGAAAGAAACTCCTGAACTCAACACCAATAAGGATACTGCGTCCGACGATGATGTGGACACAGACTCGCTCCCGTTGTCCCTCTTGTCTCCCACCCTACCGAGCATGTTTCAGGAGACTACAGCAACGCTAGCGCACCCTCTTCCGGAGAAGCCAAGCACTGTGCATTCAGTTCTTCATGGCGACTCTAAACCCGTAAAAAACAACAGGGTGCGTTGGGTCGACAAACTCGACGATCCCAATAAACCCCGCTTTTTGCTTAGAATATCCTTCTTATCCCTGGTGGATGCGTACAGGAAAACAAATCATTCTAAACCCCAGCAATCCATACATAAAGCCCCACAGAATGCGGTTCAAGGATTGGCCATCTCTGGCTTGAAGCCCGATAATGGGCCAAGTATAAAATCGCTTTGGCCAAAGGGGTATAAAGAGTTCTCAATCAGGTACACCAAGCTGAGCAAAGAAGATACCCTCCTTTCAATAACTGCCCAGTTTGACTGGATTCTTTGTTCATCTATCTCCTGCGATCATGCAACTGCAAACGCAAGCAAACCCGTCTCCACAAGTGGAGAAGCTTGGTCTACCCTACTTGCCGAGATCCCGCCTTTTGTGCGTCGAATCGAACGTTTCATTAAAGGAAACAAAGTTTCGGATAAAAAAAGATCGTACCTTTCTTTTTTCGTTGGCGTTCTTGCTGTTTGCAAGGCTTTGATTCTTAAACGTGCAAACTCTATTCTCCTATCAAGTATAGAGGCCGCTTTGCAACGGGATTCTTCCACGGGCCACAAGGAGAAGGTTATTGCAATTCAGGAACAAGTTATTCAAAACTATCGCAAAATTGAAGAATATTTTGCCGAATCCCAGTCATTCTTCAAGAACAGTCCTCCACCGTCCACTGTGTGCCCAAAAACCTGGTCTTTAAGATCACCTGCGATTCCCAAGCCGGTCGAAAACTACATTTCCCCGTCTTCTGATGCATACTTTTTACCTCTAGGACCTTACTCTGATCTTGCGGAAGCTTGCGCATTCTTGTATGGTTGCGTGAGGGAGTTCACTGGTGTATTCGAGATAGAACTCATTGGAGGTGGCCGTTACCATCTTCAATCAGGTCAACGAGCAAAAGTAAATTATGATTAATGCCAATGATACCCATATTTTATTTCTTTTTCGGTTCCATGTATTTGCTTTTGTAGATCCAGCTGTTTCCAATGTCTTTTTTGCCAAAGAACTCCCCTAATCGTAGCCAGGCTGAAGCAATATGATAGTCTTTCTTGAAGTGTTTTGTTTTTCCACACCAGAGCTCACCTAGTTTGGTCATTGCATCAGCGTAAGCCAATGACGCGGACTTTGCAAGAAGTAATCTTCCCGAGGCTTCATCTTTCATTTGCATTCCCTGGCCTTTGAGGAGGGAATCAGCGAGCAAGAAGTAGGCTGCACCTACCACATTTTTATCGCTCAAATTGAGCTGGCAGATTTTATTGACTGCAGATTGGCCGAGCGTTTGGAACTTTTCCATCAAGTTGAACGGATCGAGGTCTTCTTTATCGTGGTTAATTTTCACCATCTCCAAGAGTGTTTCGGGTGGCAAGTTTGCGAGCTGCGATACATAGTTCACGAATGGACGTGACTCTGGAGGAGACTTCTCAGCAATGTCAGATGTCAAAATGCATCGGCAGAGCCATTTTACGCAGTGCGCTTCGTTGAGTTTGACACCCTGTCCGATTTTTAATGCTTTGGCGTATAGAAACATCGCCTTGGGGTAGTTGTAAGGGCCGTTGGCAAGAGTTTGTAACTGGTAAGAGGCTTCACGATGGTTCCCTTGCGCACGGACCGCAAGCGCTTTCCGTGTAGCGGCATCTATAGAAGCATCAAACCTGGATGATGCGTTTAAAATGAATGCCGCACTCTCCAAAGAGGTGTTGGATTCGTTGGATGATGAGGACGTAGATCGTTGTGATATGAATGAAGCAGGACTTTGTGGTTCTACTGGTCTTGACACAGTCACCGGCGAGTACTTGGGCGATATAGAACGGCTCGGTGATGTAAACTCCTCGGTTATGGGAGAGCTTATGAGAAGTTTCTGATGAGAACGCAGGTTTCCCCGGTTCAAGTGAAGGTTCAGGGGAGTGGGTGGTATTGGGTCGCTTAATGGGAGAGAAGATGACGAGTTATAGCGAGACGTAATGTCTACATGCAAAGAGTCCACGGAGCGGGTTTTCTTTTCTTGGACTAGACTTCCTGGGACGGCCTGGACGGGAATCCGATTGTTCTGTGGAAGGGAACGGACCAGACCGTGGTTTTTGACCGAGCGCATACGGTCTAAGCCTACCGAGGAGTTGGCCCGGATCGGAATCAGGCGCAAGTCCGCATTCAGCGCGTAGGCTAGTTCTTCGGAGCCAAAGTCCCATGACCGGCCTATGCTTCCCACCAGCACGGCAGATTCACGTCTTCGCATAGCCGCATCGTAATCATTGTAGTCATCAGCATCCAAATCAAGTCTATCCAAAAGCCTCCCACTGGTAGAAACTGAGTCAAATGAGTATATGCTTTCGTTATCATAGCTCTGACGCTCTCTTGAGTTATAGATCTCGCGATCTAGGGCGATTTCCCTTGGCTCTGGTCGCGTAGAGGAGAACTGGACTTCTCGATCTTTCACTAGATGTGCCTGGAGCCTGTGCAACGGCGAGAGCACATTTTCTGTATCAGGGTTCTGTTTAGCGTGCCCGTTTTGAGACATGTCGCAGTGAAGTTAACGGCTTGTTCTTGTATGTGCATGTGAGTAAAAGCTGGTTCCAGGGCGGACTGGAAGGGTGGTGAGGCTGGACTCTGGAGAACGGCTCTGAGCTGTGAAGTATGGTTGGGCTATGTCCTCAAAACAAGAGACTACACTCTGTCAGGTAGAAGATCGTGAAACGTCAAATTTTCAAGTGAATAAACCGAATCAAGAGCAATGATAAACGTGCACTTTAAGAAATGTTAGCAAAATGTAACAGAGGAATATATGCCGTTAACATGGCTAAGGCCAATCCCAATAAAGACGGCACCAGGGTGACTACGCGCGTGTAGGTCACGTGCGCGGTTTATGGGCTCGTGGTTGTGATTTTGGTTTGGCTGCTAAAACGAAGACGGCGCTAGACTTTGGTTACAACAGGGGGGATTGGAAAGAGCCGTCTTTTCAGAGGAGTTTTTCCCCGCACAGAAACAAAAGCAATGTTATGTGTTTTTGTGAACTTCCTTGGACTATTTAAAGGGGACATTTCCCACTTTTTTTTTGGCGTGGTGCTGACTTTTTCTTTTCCCCTCGAGTAGTTGCAAATTTACTTCTGTCCTGGAAACCAGCCCACCCAGGCCCCACGGATAGGCTGGTTTAGAATTTCGCGTTTTTCTTGAGGCTCTTGCGAGCGCAGGTGCCAAAAATTTGGCGCCATATTTCCTTCATGTTTTTGGGCCCGCGGAGCTCTCAAGATGAGAAATCTGGGGCAGCCGTCACCAGAACTCGTGCCAGGCAAGACCCCCTAGCTTTCTTTTCTGCTTATTCTCCACCAATTTTTAAACTGCTTATTTCAGTTACTCGAAGTGGAAAAATCTTATTGAAACATTTTCATGCTTTTCATCTATAAAAAAACGTATGAAAAGCATTTTTTCTTTCCGTGTCGGTTCTATTCTTCTTGCCCCATGCTCGAATTTGGCCTCGTAGCCAGACGGCTCCATCCAGGAACGGCACTTTTGAGATCCCCGGCATATTGCGACCTGTGCATGCCTAATCTACTCCATGGCTTCGGTGGTTGCCGTTGTTATAAAAAAAAATCACACTTTTTTTCTGACTTTTGGGCAACTATAATCAAATATCATGGAAAAAGTAATTGCGCCACATAGGCCAGCGTCATCTCCTGAAGTGGATCCAACAACCTTGTCGAACTACAAGGACTTTTCCTTCGGGGTCACCAAATTGAGCTTCAACGTGGATTTCACTAAGCAAACCGTGAGTGGAACCGTTGTCTACCAGCTTGAAAACTTGACTGGTGCTCCCAAAGCAACCTTGGATACATCACATTTGTTGGTGAGTGGCTCGCGTGTCAATGGTAATACGGCAAAATTTGCCTTTGAGGAAAAATCCAAAGTCTTGGGCACTCCTTTGAGTGTGGAGCTCGATGGCAGCAAGAAAGTCGAATTGCTGATCGATTTCGAGACTACCAGTGAATGTACTGCTTTGCAATTCTTAGAAAAAGAGGCCACCGACGGAAAAACTTCTCCCTATTTATTCTCCCAGTGTCAGGCTATCCATGCCAGAAGCTTGTTCCCTTGTTTCGACACTCCTAGTGTCAAGACGGAATACGAGTTCGAGGCCACGTCTCCGCTCCCTACTTTAATGAGTGGAAGACCAAAATCCGTAGAAGGTGATGTGTACAAGTTCTACCAGCCCATCCCTATTCCCTCTTATCTTGTTGCGTTGGCATCGGGTGACATCACCAAATTGCCCATTGGACCTAGATCACATGTCTACTCTGAGCCTTCTAAGGTGAAGGCGTGCCAACACGAATTTGAAGAGGACATGGAGCATTTCTTACAAGCCGCAGAGAAATTGGTGTACAAGTACCCCTGGGATCAATATGATGCCCTTGTGTTGCCTCTGAGTTTCCCTTACGGCGGTATGGAGAACCCTAACGCTACTTTTGTGACACCAACATTGATTAGTGGTGACAGGCAAAATGTCGATGTCATTGCCCATGAACTCGCCCATTCGTGGTCCGGTAACTTGGTCACCAACTGTTCTTGGGAGCATTTCTGGCTCAACGAGGGTTGGACGGTGTACTTGGAAAGAAGAATCCAGGGGTTGATCCATGGTGAACCTACCAGACACTTTGGTGCCATCATTGGATGGAGTGACTTAGAAAACAGCATCCGTGCTATGGGAGAGTCTGCAAAGCGGTACTCGACTTTGGTTCAGGACCAGAAGGATAGAAGTGACCCCGATGACCTGTTCTCGACCGTGCCTTACGAAAAGGGATTCAATTTATTGTTCCACATCGAAAAAACCGTGGGCATCAAAGCATTTGACGGCTTCATAAACCACTACTTCACCAAGTTTAAGTTCAAGTCTTTGGATACTTACCAATTCCTCGACACGTTGTATGAATATTTCGACGAGGAAAAAGCCAAGTTGGATCAGATCGATTGGCAAGCCTGGTTGTACGAGCCAGGAATGCCTCCAGTTGACCCAGGCTTCGACACTTCTATGGTTGACCAATGCTACAAATTGGCAGACCAGTGGTTGACTGCCGTAAATGAGGGCGCAGATTTCCATGCTCAATTCAAGGCTCTGGACATCGAGTCATTCACTGCTAATCAATCTGTTGTGTTCTTGGAAACTCTCGACTCTTACAACAAGCGCGATAACTTCAAGTGGAAGAATCATCCTGATGCCATCAAGGCATTAAGTGAAATATACAAAAGCTATACCGAGTCTTCCAACGCTGAGGTTCTTTTCAGGTGGTTTGTTGTGCAAGTACGTGGTCAAAACACTTATTTCTACAATCAGTTGGGCCAGTGGCTTGGTTCAGTAGGAAGAATGAAGTTTGTGAGACCTGGCTACGTTCTTCTCAGGGAAGTGGATAGAGATCTTGCCATCAAATACTTCCAGCAATACGAGCTGACATACCACCCCATCTGTCAAGCCATGGTGAGAAAAGACTTGGGCTTGGCCTAAGCACAGATTCTAGGGGAAAATATTGTAAGTATCGGGAGAATTTTTGTTGTTTTTAATTCATTTGTTTTGATTTTGTTTTGCTTTTGGTGATGTTTCAGTTGAACAAGTGTGAGCGTGGAGAAAGAAAAGGTCTACAGATTGGCATGCCAATGATACCCAAAATGACAGAGAACCCCTGGAAGATGAACACAACATCCCCTACAAATATAAACAGAAAGTAACGAAGGAAAAGAGAAAAAGAAAAAGAAAAAGAAAAATACTAACACATAGAACATTCATTCCCAAAAAGATTATTATAAAGATTTTCTACTTCTTCCACGAGGGCCACCCAGCCCAGAGGCGCGACACAGCCAAACAGGGCCAGACACACCACAGATCAAAAAAGGACCCACGCCGCCTCTTCTGCAGGCGCGCGTTGGTGGTAGTGGGCCCGGGAAAACGTACTGTGCTGGCGTTGTTGCTTCGTGTTGTTAGCAAAGCTTGCCAGTGTTGAGACCTTATAACCACACGTTTTAATTCTAATATTGTTGAATCAGTTCCACCGGCTTATACAAAATGTCGATTTCTCTTCCTAGCATCTCGGTATGTTAACGTTATCTATGATGTTTTTAATTTGGGAGGTGTGTTTGCGAAAGCAATTGCGTTGGGTAATCGTGCCGATTATCCTGGGTGTATCAAGGATTGACGAGAAGCAAACCAATTAAAACCTGGATATTTGTGAGAGGCTATACTAACAAGCACCAGCTCGGGCAATTTGCCGACCGGTTGAACATTGAGCGCATCAAGGCGGATGTCAGCTCACTCCAAACGACATTCTCCAGAATCAGACCTCCGCAGGAATTCTTGGACTACCGCCGTCTTTCGAAACCAGCCAATTTCGGCGAGATCCAGAGCAGGGTTGGCTACAACTTGGGGTACTTCCAGGCCAACTATATTGCCATTGTATCGGTGTTGTCTGTGTACGCGCTTGTGACCAACTTATTGTTGTTGTTTGTGATTCTTTTTGTGGGTGGTGGTATTTTTGGAATCAGCAAGTTGGAGGGTAACGATTTGGTGTTGCCCGTCGGTCGCTTCTCCACCTCTCAATTGTACACGGGATTGTTGATTGTTGCGGTTCCCTTGGGCTTTTTGGCCAGTCCCATTTCCACGATGATGTGGTTAATTGGTTCTTCGGCTGTGTCTGTCTTGTCCCATGCGTCTTTCATGGAAAAGCCTATCGAGACTGTGTTTGAGGAGGAAGTTTAGAGAGGTGATGATTCATGTCTAGCATATCAAGGTAAAAGGAGATTACTACAAGATTAACAGTTTGACGTGGGGTTGACGTTTGTATCTTGCCCCCGTCGCTTCATGTATCCATCATCATAGTGTGTAGAAACAACAGTAGACGCTCAGTGCATCAGAAACCTTTTAAGGTGTGCCTCTTACGTATATTCATTAATGTATTGATAAGCAAGTCTAGTGGCCAAATACAAAGCTCTATATATCTACAAAACATTCAGAATCTATTATATGATCAGGTGTATTGCTATACAAAATACAAGAAAGATGGCATGCGAACAAAACGCTTAGACACCCAACTTAGTTCTTCTCCAATGTCTTCTCTTGGCGTTGTATCTGATCGTGTTGTCAGTCTTCAATCTGATCCATTGAGGCAATGGTCTGTTTTGCTTGGAGGCCTTAGCCAACTTTTGCTTGACCTTGAAACTCTTGTTAGCCTGTGACGTTAGTATATGTTTGTGATTTTCCATGTTACGGTGATTTTGGGGTACTGTTTGGTGGCCTCTGCTCGGGTCCTAAACGGAGAATAGAAAGAAAGAAGTGCATCACTCCTTGTGCCCTTTGTATCCTTCTTTAGCCGCCGACACTCCTTGCAAACATCAACACGCCGAAGAAGCCATAGCCACGTTCCACGCAGAAGCTTTTTCTATCATCCTCAAACATTGCGGGTGTTTATATTCTCAAGGGTGTTTTTTGGGTGTTTTCCAGACCTTAACTATGGTAACCACCCGTGATTACCTTTGGAATATCACCACACAAAATACATCGGGAGACATGGACATCCCAAATTTCACCTGTGAACAGAAGGTCTTTTCTGGTTCAAACTAACTCCAATCAGGAGCCACTTGCGGTACATACGGGCATCTTTAATGTGGTAAGTATTCAGAAAGATTAGGGACGTTAAAGGAAAACTTTTTTTTCTCAGTGCGTGGGATGCTCGAGCGCTTGGAGGAGGGCTGTATGCAGTACGGCCTGTTTTTTTTTTCTACACCAAGAGACGAATCTCCCTCACTGAGCGCGAGGCGGCGTGCATCGTGCATCCAGCAGTAAGTTGTCCTGTGTGTAGTCCCTGAACAGCTAGGTGTGACTGCTTTTTTTCGCCAGTATGTACGGGTGTGTTTTGGGTGTGCGTGGTGCATGCGAGAGGAGGTGATAGGTGTGAAAATGGAGCCCAACAAAACACACCATAGGGAAGGGTGTATGGTGATACAAATACGTAGCGGTACTAAATAGCATCTTCACTTTTCACTGGCTGGGTTTTTACACCCAGAAACGCCGGATTTTGCCGTTTCTCGTGCGGTGTGTAAAACCACTGAGGTTGTCTGGTGTACGGGTGTTTTCTTGGCAGCAGGGTCGCAACTGGTAGGTGAAAAAAAAAATTACCACCCAATTTTTCACCTTTTCCCTTCTTCTCCATCTCCAGACAACATGACCAGAACCTCCGTTCTCGCTGACGCCCTTAACGCCATCAACAACGCCGAGAAGACCGGTAAGAGACAAGTCTTGATCAGACCTTCCTCTAAGGTGATCATCAAGTTCTTGCAAGTTATGCAAAAGCACGGCTACATCGGTGAGTTCGAGTACATTGACGACCACAGATCAGGAAAGATTGTTGTCCAGTTGACCGGTAGATTGAACAAGTGTGGTGTCATTTCCCCAAGATTCAACGTCAAGATTGGTGACATTGAGAGATGGACTGACAACTTGTTGCCAGCTAGACAATTCGGTTACGTCATCTTGACCACCTCTGCTGGTATCATGGACCACGAGGAGGCCAGAAGAAAGCACGTTTCCGGTAAGATCTTGGGTTTCGTCTACTAGACGGGTGTTTCTATAGTTAATTGGTATAGAAAAATAACACTGTATAATATTGAAGATGGTGTAGAATGTTTCTGTCGTGGTTTACGAATGTAGGTATTAGAAATGGTGAGTTGGCACATGTAGGAAAGGCATTTGCACCCAAGAAATCAATCACACTCAAGTTTACAGAAAAGTTTGACCAGCAATTAGGTTTGGATTGGTTCTCTATTCCTTCCATGCATCTTTATAGATTTACCAACATGAAGACCAGGCGCTTCTTTTGGTGCATGCCCTATTAATCATGACGATTATTGTCAGAATGACAATATACAATTGTCCTTCATTGCTCAAAGCGCAGCGTGTATTGGTAAATTGCCTCACAAAGCACATGGATGGTTTTGACCGTGTACTCTGTGACTTCAATCGTTCAAAGGCCTTTGACCCCAATGTATGGCTTAAACCCGTTGATCACTTTATCAAGTGACGTGTATGAAGGCAGAAATACTCTGAGTTCATTCTCATAATTTTTCAGTATATTTCCGGATAGACCCAAAAAGAAGCTACGTTTCAGAGTAAAAATACCATCACACGAAAGTAGCCACGAAACCAGCATCAATTTCCAGATATTTATTACCTCCGCATTACCTCACCCTCATATTCAATCTTGAAAAGTACTCCTCCACCAGCCACCACAAACAGAAAATATACCAATACCACCCCTTTTAATACTCCAAAGTACAAGAAACACTCCATGTCATCTCTAAACCTTTTCTTTCCAATTCAAATATCGAAAATTCAATCCTCTACCCACCCTTGCAACACGCCTTTCCCTTAGGGCTTCAGCCCTAACGCGCACATGGGGGTGTTCTGGTGCTATATGCACACAGGTCTGCGATCCAGGGCACGATGCACGCCGCGACACTCGTGAGGAAAAATTCTCGGTCCTCTTCACAGCTAAAATTTTCATATACAACTTTCATCCGTAAACATGTCTGCTGGTATGTTGCAATTACTCCCCTGAAATGCATGCGGGCGATTGGAATCGCTGAACCCATACGCCATGTCGAAATCCCCGAGAAATTACCGCCATGCTAGCGTGTTTTATCCCCTTGTTCACCCAATGAGCATGTCCATATAATGGCAATATTTAAGTGTGGCCCAAATTACCCTTATGCCCCAGAAATTGATCATCACTGATTATCTATGTGTTTTATTGTGTTCTTGATGAATAGCCAATGTGGATAGCCAAAAGCTGTGCTTCTTTTTGTCTCTTTGAGTGAATTATTCCCGGTGTCTGCCGACTCTCGTTTCCCCCCATGCATCCTCCCACTGGACCCCTACTAACGTAATCTAGACCGTTCTCTTGTCTTCGGTGTTGCTCGTATCTTCGCCTCTTTCAACGATACTTTCGTCCACGTGACTGATCTTTCCGGAAGGGAAACCATCTGCAGAGTCACTGGTGGTATGAAGGTCAAGGCCGACAGAGATGAATCCTCTCCATACGCCGCCATGTTGGCCGCTCAAGATGTCGCTGAGAAGTGTAAGGAGGTTGGTATTACCGCCGTCCACATCAAGTTGAGAGCTACCGGTGGAACCAAGACCAAGACCCCAGGTCCAGGTGGTCAATCCGCTTTGAGAGCCCTCGCCAGATCCGGTTTGAGAATCGGTAGAATCGAGGACGTGACCCCAGTTCCTTCTGACTCCACCAGAAGAAAGGGTGGTAGAAGAGGTAGAAGATTGTAAGGGTGCACGTTTTATTCGTGCTTCCATGGAATCTTTCATCTTTTTTATAGTGTTTAATTAGATGCTGCATGGTGGGGTTCCGACTCCATCCTGTGCTGTCGAACTAGGAGTTGATGTGCTCCCACGGCCTCTTATGGGGTTCTCTATATCATTAAAAATGTACATTTTATGAAGTTGAGT
>JAJMAK010000347.1:0-17898 GCA_030572615.1 Metschnikowia lachancei | reverse complement strand
TAGTAAAAAACGTAGTCGATATATTCATTCCAATCAACACTGAGTATACAGTAAATGTAGCACAAAATATTTATCAGCACATCATGCCAGGCCAAACCTGCACATGCACGCGCACCGCACGCGCACCGCACGACTTTGCATGATACACCAAACGGACCCACGAAATCCCAAAAAACAACCACTGCCCCCGGTCGTGCACTCACCACCGCTCGACGAAAGTGCCTGATACACCGATTGCGATTATACTGCTCCATACGTCAAATTTCTCTTTAAACCCCTCCCAAGCACTTTTTATCTCCGCTTACAAAACACCCCTATATATAAACACACCCCCGCTCTGTTGTATATATCACACAAAAACAGCCCATATTATTTAGAAGGTGCCATATAACTACGCCATAAGCGCCGTCTAGCCACCCCACAGAGTGCACTATCCCGATCAACTTTTTTCTCACTGATCAAAAGAAACAAAGAAAAAATCAAGCCCCCACCACCCCCCAACCCCCCAAAACACTAAAAACACCAAAATGGAAAACATCAACGACGATCTCTTTCCGTTGGCGTTGCTCATAGACGAGTTGAAACATGACGACGTGGCCAACCGCGTAGCCGCCATGCAAAAACTCGACGCCATAGCCATTGCTTTAGGCCCAGAACGTGCCCTTAACGAATTGGTGCCGTTCCTAAATGACGTCGTCCAGGACGACGAGGAAGAGGTGTTTGCCGTGATGGCGGAAAAACTCGGTGCGTTCGTGCCCTTGGTGGGCGGCCACCAAAACAGCGAGCCGGTGATCCGCGTGTTGGCGGCCTTGTCGTCCATGGAGGAACCCATTGTGCGTGATAACGCCGTGGAGTCGTTGAACCAAATCAGTCTAGAGCTCACCGACGCCGAGGCCAACGGCATTTTCCTTGAGATGATCCGCGACTTGGGTCACGGCGACTGGTTCTCCAAGAAGGTGTCGCTGTGCGGCTTGTTTAAGGCCATCATTGTGCGTGTCGACGACAACACCCGCCGCGAGTTGTTGATGCTCTACTATAACTTGGTGCTGGACGACTCCCCAATGGTGAGACGTAGCGCTGCCAAAAACCTCCCCGTATTAATCGACAAGATGACTGCGGCCTCGCCATCCACCGTCGACGAGAACGACTTGGAAATCATCCTGAAGATGTTCCATAACTTGATCAACGATTCCCAGGACAGTGTCAAGTTGTTGAGTATCGATGTTTTGCTATCCATCTTGCAATACTTCCACGCAGCCAACGACCACTCCCACAACTCGGACTGCTTGATCAGTGCGTTGAAATTGATCAAGGACGATAGCTGGAGAGTCCGCTACGCTGCTGCCGACAAATTCGCCGATATTGCTTTGAGCCTCTCCAGCTCGGATGCTGACTTACACAAACTCACCGACCCATTTATCGGGTTAATGAAGGATAATGAGGGTGAGGTGAGAAAAGCAATTGCCAAGCAATTGCCTGGCTTCTGTAAGTTGGTCAAGGACCCCGAATTGATTGAAAAGAAAATCATTCCCGTGGTGGGCCACTTGAGCCAGGACTCTCATGAAAATGTCCGTGCTTCTTTGGCATCCACCGTCACGGGTCTCTGCCCCATCTTATCCGAACAATCCACCATAGATAAGTTGTTACCCATCTTCCTTAATATGTTGAAGGACGAATTCCCCGATGTCCGCTTAAACATCATCTCGAACTTATCCATTGTCAACGAAACTATCGGCATCAACTTGTTATCCACGAGCTTGTTGCCTGCAATCACCGAGTTGGCCCAAGACAACAAGTGGAGAGTCCGTTTGGCAATCATAGAATACATCCCCAAGTTGGCTAACCAATTGGGTGAACCTTTTTTCAATAACGAGCTATTGACTTTATGCATGTCCTGGTTGTGGGACCCTGTATACGCTGTGCGTGAAGCTGCTGTCAACAACCTAAGAGATTTGACGGTTATTTTCGGGTCTACGTGGGCTGAAGAACATATTGTCACACGTTTGTTGAACATTAAAGACGAGAAAATCAGTGACGAAGACGATGCAAATGTCGACCAGGTTGACTTCTCTAACTTCATAATTAGAATCACGTGTCTTTTTGTGGTGTCCAAGCTAACTCCGGTTATCCACCAGAACATCGTTGTCAACAAGATCTTGCCTTTTGTTGACCATCTAACCACAGACCCCGTGGCCAACATTAGATTTAATGTTGCAAAGACCTATCTTGTGATTGTGGAAGCATTGGTCAAAACACCAGGTGCTGAGGTGACGAAGTTGATTGAAGGTGAGATCTTGCAGAAGTTGAGCGGTTTACAAAACGATGCGGATGTTGACGTGAGATACTACGCAAACAGCAGTATCGAGTCCATCAAGAACTTATTGCAAAATTAATGCTAATGGTTGAAATAGAGTTTGGAAGAAGTTATTTTCCCAACGCAAGCTAAAGGTTCGACATCGGTCCTTGTTGCTTTTGGTTGATTTTAGGTCCTTGATGTGGGAGTGATGAGTGAGTATCCTGAGTATCCCAAAGATAACCCAGAGGATTACTAATTACAGGGTCCCCATACGAGTGAAAGATGCCGTGAGCAGATCGATAAGAATACAAATGATGAAAGAAGGAATTGAGGCAGAAACTTAAATCTACGAGATTGATGAAAAATATGTCGTAAGTATCATTGAAAACAAAAAAAAATTAATAACCTTTTTCCCAAGTTCCTGGTGGTGAGTTGATGACATTGGCCACCATCACGAGTTGTTTTTGGCGTTTTCGAGTTTCTCAAAGTCAAAGTCGAAGGAGGCTCCACATCCGCATGACGTGGATGTGTATGGCGAGTCGACCATCTTGAAGGACGAGCCAATCAACTCCTTAGTGTAATCGAGCTTGGAGTCTTGAAGAATTTCTAGTGATGACTCGTCGAAAACCACGGTGGCCAAATCACAGTCCTTTCTTTGAAAAACTGCCAACTCGTCGTCCTTTTCTAGCTCTTCCTTCAAACTGCCGAGCTCGAAATTGTACTGGAATCCATGGCATCCACCGCTCTCCACCTTCACCTTGAGTGCAGAGTCGGTGAGACGGTCCTCCTGGGCAATGGCGGTCAATTTTTCCATGGCACGATCGGTGATGGCAATCTTCAAGTCGGTCGTGCCCCGCACAAGAACCGTCATGTCGAAATCGGTTGGTTTGGGGGTTGTTTGAGGCAAAGCATTACCCAGAGTCTTGGTGATTTTGGTGGTTGTATTACTAAGAGGATCGGGTTTTCCGTCTGGAAACGCTTTCGGTAGCGAAAACGACGACGCTTTGAAAGTTTTGCTCGTCACTGGCTGAGAGTAGAGTCTCTGGCAAACACCACCTACTGGCCGTATAAAACTGGCCCATTTATGTACGGGTGTATATGCGAAGTTTCCCACGAGCAGTGCGGCAGTTCTTCCCGCAAAATTTGTCCGTAACATGACAAAAACAAAAGAAATGGGGTTTCCTGAAAGATTCAAAGGAAAAGCCTAGCTAATCCCAAGTAAGTATGAAGCTAAGTTGTAGCATGAATGTTTGTGTGCAGGTCGTGGGTGGTTGATTTCGCACTGTGCTATGATGACTAAACATGAGTGTGATGTTTTACTAGTGTTGTGGATTACGGTGCTTCCTGTAAATTAAACGTTTGGCGGAGTCATTGAATGGGATTTATTGATTTGAAATTGTTTATTTATCACATACTGCAAATATCTATGTACTTATTACTGTGGATGAATAGTTGAGTCTTGGATATTGGGGAAACTGATGAATAGCGGAAGTCTGTCCGCGAGTAATGACTGTAAAGTTGTATCTTAAATGATGTTTACTTTTTTAATCATGTGTTAAATTTTATCAAGGGCAACAAGGGAATGCTTATTATAACATGTCTCAGTGACACGTTAATATGGTAGTGTGTAGTCAATTTTGGAACCAAAAATATGCATTATTCCTTAAAATGTATTTTAATTCATTTTGAAGGAATTTATCGGAATTTAGACCCAAAAGAGAATGAGTAGTCTTGAAAAAAAATCATCATTAAAAGAAAATATGTAAATTAGGAAATTACATTTTTTTACACGCTGCGGAAAAAACTCAAATTCTAAAAAGTGCGAGCACAAAAGTTATTCTTTCAAATATAAAAACTTCATTCAAAAATAAAGAAAGTGTTTTATTAAAAAGAAACAAAAGATAAAAACAGCCCCTGATCACTAAAAATACAAAATAAAGTAGTTTTTTTTTTTTTTTTTAATTTTGTTTGCTATCAAACGCTTTTTTATAAGTCACAATCACGCTCATCTTTTCTCACACCAGTATAGCACCCACCAGTATAGCACCCACCAGTATCACCCACCAGTATCACCCACCAGTATCACCCACCAGTAAATTCCTATAATACACCTCCAAAACAAACAAAGCCCCTTTTTACACTTTCCTTTATCACGCATATATATTATATAAATCTATCGATGGCCAACAATAACCTGTGTGGTTATTGTATAGGTGTATCGTGTCTTTCTTGGCTGCTTCAATTTTCGCGTGGAGATTGAGGGATACAGCGGTTGTCTTCGTTGAGACGGTTAAAAGGGCAAGCGGTTTCAAAGTAGTATATAACTGAAGTGATCGCCTAAGGTGACATGGAACCTATCCTTAGTACAGTAGTGTCATTTGATAATAAGCGACCTTTTCCGCTTTTACTTTGCAGAGTTTTCGAAGATTTATTATTTGAAGTGGACGGCTACCTCATTGAACAAGACGATAGCAGCAATTGAAACTTCTAATTATCTTACTCTGAATTGAAGTGAGCTCGAATGTTTTGAACAACTATAGTATTTGCACTTCTCTGGATGGCCTTTAACCTCTCTTAATGATAAACGTTTACATGTTCATCTATTCAATAATCAAGGGACCTTTCCATTTTGTAAAGAGGTTATTGAAGGGGGTATAAAAAGGGGAACCCCATCACTCCTACGACTAGCCTCCAAGTGTTGACCAAAAACATAGATAAGGAAGACTTCGTCACTCAACACGGTGAAACCCCCATGCAGAAGTTGATTCTTAAAAATACATCCTCGACTTTGAATTGTCTGAGATTTTCTTATACTAACACACCATCTATTCTGATGTCAATAAAGAACAACGTTTCTTTCCTATCCCAAGAGCCATCTCTACACCCCTACTTACCAAAGCCATAAGATTCTCAAAACATTTATTATCAATTCATATTCATTCAAAAGACACTAAAAACCATAGCACAAACAATTGCGAAAACAAAGAACCCCCAAAATTGAGCGAGTCAGGTAAACTTGGGCTTCTCTGAAACACACAACTAGGCCAGATTCGCCCCTAAAATAGATGAAATCACCACGGACCAAGGGTATCCCATTGTGTAAGTGTCGCAAATCACACACAACACGCAAAAGTAAATCATGTGAGAAGAAAGCTTTTTGAAGCACATAGCTATCCTAATCACTAATACTAGGAATAAAGAGATGTTATACAACCCCAAGTGATCCAAGCACCAGTCTCTAAGAGTCTTACTGGTGAAGATCTGGTACCCCCAAAGAATAGGGAATATAAGTGTGGCCATACCATACGCACACCATTGCATTGCCAGCAATGGGTTCTGAGGGTTGGGTGTCTGGTTCTCAACATCTACAAAATCTTCAGAATCCTCACCTAAGGCTCTTTTCTCTGGATCCTCCACATAAGAAGGAGCATAGGAGGGCAATTTTTCGTAGGTCATTTTCTTTTAGTAGCTTTCAGAATATATCCCTATTCGAGAAATGAGGACGGAAATTATGATGATATCAGGGGGCGAGCGTGGGCAAGGCTGATATACGATACAGGATAACTTATATACACCACAATGACATAAGTTCACGTCATCTTTATATGCATGCAGATACATCAACGTGTCATCTTGCCCCATGCTTATCTTCTAGGAAGATATATATATATATATATATATATATAAGTTTTGATATAACGAAACTTAAATGGACTGAAGTATTGCTTCATATTCATGACTTGTGTAAACTCCTAGATTTTGTTGGAAGCAGCTTCGTTAATGTTGCAACTTTGATTATTGACAGACTGCATATACTTGCGCGGAGCTGCGCAAGGTCTTTCTTTGGTAGAGAAATGAATAGGTACCCCATAGAAGGTAAGGCATGTTCGTGCTATTCTAACACTAGGAAATCATATAAAATAATGACGAGTAATATAAAATTGGAGCTATTTCTAGAAGATATCTGGCAGAAAAGAGTAAGATGTTCTGTATTTCCATCCATGAGTGTCCAAGACAATTAGGAACAAAGGGTGTTTCTTGATAAATGTTAAGTTTTCCTTATTTAAAAAAAACGAAGCATAAAGAAGACCATATCTCAAATTCCTGGAAAAAAAGGTACATCTTAAGAGATTATCCTGTATAATTCATCAGTTCTGGCTCATCGATGATACCTGTGGGCTGGTCTTATATTTGCAAGAAGAAAGAACTCTAGGGTTTATTGAAAAGTGTACATTTCCTAAGACATGAATGTGGTGACCACATTAGTTACAATACTCACGAGGAAAAAAATAAACTTTCCATGCTTCGGCAAAGTCGGAAGGTTTCAAAAGCACCATTTTCAGAAATCATGAAATTGATTTAGAGGCCACATTTTGGTCAGCTGTAGAAACTTCAATACAGTTCCAAATACAGATAATGTTAAAGTTTAAAAGACAAACATGGAAAGTTCTGGGGCCTTGAAATTCTTTACTGTCGTGATTCTACCCAATCGAGCTTGTGATACACTAAGAAAGTATTCCCGGTGGTAACGACATTTTTCCAGTTCTAAGAAATTTGAACCGTGTTAGAGAACCGAGGATACTACTTCTATCGCTTCTATTTTTGATATCTATATTCTTATCAAAAGCTACTTGCTTCTATACTTATACCTCATCTAATTGCAAATGCAGGTGTTAACTCTAGTTCGTTTGATTTTTCTTGTTTTCATCAGTCCGATTGTACTTTTTCAATCATCCTCCCATCAGGAAAGAGATCAAATGTACTCGTCGTCAGAGACTCTCCAGGAATTCAAGAGTTTCAAGTGTTTCCAGTTCTCTTTTGGTCCCTCCATACCCCAGGAGATCCATCTGAAGTACCAGAAAGTTCCAATCATCAATGCGTACAACGCAACGTAAATAGAGTAATAGATGATCTTGTTGGCTTGTTTACCGGAGTTCTTCAATGGTCTGGTGAATGCCTCAACAACGTAAACAAACACAATCATAGCAAAGTACAAAGCAGGAAGGTAATGATGCACGTAAGTGACTCTGCCCATGATGACAAAAGGCATGAAGTGCAATCCCCAGCCGAACATAGGGTAGATACCACCCATGATGAACACCTTGAGCGAGTTTTCGTTGTCAAAGTCCACAATCTGTCTTTGCCATCTGATCAAGTGGTACAAAGTAATGAAGCAGAACAAAATAACTGCAGCAGTCGAAGTCCACGTTGTGGCAGGAGAACCAACCAAGTAGTACTTGATCTTGTCATCAGCCCAAGAGCACATTCTAATACCCGTGTGCAAAGTAGGCCATTGCCACCATTGCGACGCCAAGTCATCTTGCTTCTCGTGGTCTGGAACCAAAGCGTTGTTGGTAGCCATCATGGCCAAGTTAAGCTGGATGAAGTCCTTGATGAACTTGGTTCTTGGCAATTTGAAGTCTTCTGGAGCGTCCGGCAAAATGTCGTTTTTGTTGTTCTCGATGTTCCACCACGTTCTCTTGTCCTTCTTGAAAGGGTTCTTGAAACAAGCAACCTCACCTTGTCTGAAACCCCACTGTGGCAAGTGGTTACCGGTGACACCCAAGTAACAACCCAAAACACGGTTCTTCAATCTAAACGAAGTACTCAAAGGGTGCAAAACAGACTTGTCCTCGGAGCCAAAGTTTTCCATGATCTCAACAAGCCAGTCGTCCTTAAGGTCACCGATAGTCATGTTACCATAACAGGCAACTTCGTATTCAGAAGTTTGGACAGGAGCCTGGACGTCATGGGTGTGCAAGTTTCTGCCGGTCAACGCATGCATCAAACGCACATACATACCGTCCGTAACATACTCAATTTCCTTGCTTGATTCAGCGTCATAAGGTTCCACTGCACGCGATCTTTGGAAAACCCAGTTGTTGTTCGAGTCTTTGTGCGAGTATGTGGTAACTTGCTGCTGTTTAGAACCCTCGGGGAAAGTCTGAATGTGCGAGTGAAGCAAACCACCAGTCAAACCCTGGTTCTTAAGAGTGGCAAAGGAGTGACCAATGGTAACATCACGTGGTCCACCTCCAACATCAGAGCCGAGCAAGTTAGCCTGGAACAAAGACGACATGTTGGCATCACCAGTTCCAGTCTTGTACAACAAGTCAAAGTGAATCTTGAAAGCCAACAAAAACACGCACATGGGGACAACAATGAGGGCAAGGCCACGGGCGGACCAGTGGTAAGCGTACTTCTTCCACGAGACAGATTTGTCACCAAACTTGGACCATAAGTCTACAACAGTATAGATACCAACCAAGGAGGTGACAAAAAGACCCACCATTTTGGAAGAGCAAGTCAAGCCAATGGCCACACCGTTAAGCAAAAGCCACTTCCACCATTTACGGGAAAACTCCAATTGACGCGTGTTGAAAGAGTTGAAACGCGCAAATGTGAACACAGTCAAAGCGGTGAAGAACAAAAGCGGCGAGTCAAGCAAAATAAACTTACCCAAAGTCACGTAAGACAACTCAAATGTCACCATGATGGTGTACAACCACACCGATGGAATAGAAAATCCCATTTCCTTGGCGGTAAAATAAGCCAAGGGCGTACACAAGGCCGAAAACGTGGCCTGGAACAATCTCATTTTTGTGTAGTCAATGTAGTCGGGGTAAATTTCGCCCGAGGGGAAGTCCCACGACCCGTTGTAACCGGCAAACCAGCCAGAAAGTCCCACCATCATTTTGGCCAAAGGTGGGTGGACATCATGGTAGAACTCGTGTCTCAAGTAGTAAGAACCGAACTTTCCGAAATGAGCTTCATCCCATACCACGGCATTGTTCACCGAGATACGGTACATACGCAAAACAAACGAAACCACGGTGAAAACCAAAGGAGCCAACCACGCCTCCAAATCAACAAACGCCAGAGCAGTGGACTGTTGGTATTTTTCCGGTGCGGACACGTCCGCGATCTCCGTCTTTTCAGTACTTTCACTGGGGGCGGGCAGTTTCTCTTGCGTTTTTCTCAGCCGGACACTGGACTGGCCAGCGGCAGCTTTTACGCCTGATGCAGACATCTTCTTTTATAATTGGGGGTTTTCTAAAGGGGAGTAAGTATCAGAAGATGGAGTCCGAAGGAAAAGAGAGTGATGTAGAATGCTGGGGAATTTCACTTGCGAGTGCGTCCGGGGCCTCGAAACGGACTACGTGTTAAACCACGCGACGACGTTTGTATATGCAGGACAGATACAAATTCCCTGTGAAGTGGGACCCAAAGGGGGGTGTAGGTGTATCCTGTAGCGTTGGCTTTGTATGATTTGGCATGATTTTGTCGGGTTTTGCTGATTTTTTTTGTGGGTCTAATTACTTCCCCATTGTTTTGTGAATGGTCTGGATTTGTTTTATAAGGATTTCATGGAATTTTAACACTGAGCAATTAGTGGTTTTGAAGAGAGGTGAGCGCGTAGGCCGAAAAAAGCAAAAAAAAAAAATAATAATAAGAGTTTCCTTGCGGCAGGAACAATGGAGCCTGGACTTAACATACGCGTTTCCAGAGGGGTGTACCTGCATATGCACGGAGGGGAGGATTAATAGATCAGAGAATCAGACAATGAGGGATTTGGAAACGCGACATTTGGTGGATGCTGGAACTTGTGTTATTTTTTTTTTCTTTAATGAATTAATTTTTTTTCTACAATTTTCTTTGATTTATGTATGATTTGCGTGTGAGTCACTAGAATGGTGAGGGGTTTTGGGGTTCTGGGGTTTTGGGGTTTTGGGTGTTGTGAGTGTTGTGAGTTTTTGGGTGTTTGAGTGTTTTGGGTTCTGATTTATCATAGGGCCACGCTTATCACCGTGGTGTTAGTTTATACTGATATATTCTTCGTCAAATCAAAAACTATCGATATAGCAAAGTGGAGTCAATGGTGTTTTGATTTTGTTGAGCTTTCTAAAAGTGACTCTGGAAATATCACCCGTGATGCACGAGGGGAAATTGACGACACTAGTATGTAGATAATTTATGACCGTAGGGAGGTCAAATGCCAGTGGAAACGGCCATATTGACTCAGGGTGGAAGATTTCACACCAAAATTCCTGAAGCTTGAGCTAATTGAACATGAGGGATTTCTTGTTTTTCCTTTAGAGGCACTATGTGATTCTTTTGGTGGACATTTATATGGTGTTAGTCTGGGTTGCTCCTGGCTCTAAGGTATTAATAAACTGTCATCCTTTTAGATGTCCATAATTATGTGCACAGTGAAAGGCAGCCAAGATGAGTAATTTGATTAAAGTTAAAACTTTCTTCTACTTGCACAGTCCTACCCCTTGCTTAAAACGAAAACCAAATACTTATATCATCATCAAATCGTCTATCATGAGAGTATCAGCCTAAAACAACTATTCAAGGACATTTTGAACAGCCTGGTTTGGCTTCTTTCCCCGACCACTTGGTATCTTTATCATTTTAGATTTCTCTTCAGCCTTTTTGGAATGTTTTCTTCCTACCTCAATCAGGAAACACGGGAAGTCTGGCCCACTCAACTGTAGTATGGAATCAAACATTGAACAGAATCAAACATTGAACAGAATCTCAGAAGTACACGGATTCTAACAGAAATTCAGATACAAACAAAGAAATATTTCTACACATCATAGAGTTAGGTCAGCACGTCATGGTTATTTAGAAGCTCACCCTTCAAAAACACATCTTTTGTGACGGCAAAAAGCGTGAAATGACCTGGTATAAAGATTTGAAAACCATAACCACTCTTAATGACAAGTTGAAGACAAATAATTTAGATAATAATTTAGTTTCGAATACCAGCGAATGTAAATCCTATTACTTCTCTAATCGAAAAATCACTCCTTCATCGCAGGACTCTGGCTTCTATCTTTAACATGCTTTCCCTCAATAACTTCGGTGGTAAACTCCATCGACTCTTGACCAAATTCATTTCCAGATTCATCCTCATCAACCGTTTTGGTGGGGCCGTGGTAGTTCTTGTGTGCATAGACATAGTAGTATATTGCCGAAAGAATCCACACCCCGGGAGTGAGAACAACCGTATAGTTCATGGTTTCCTTATTTGGGTTGGTGTCTGTAGGGAACATCACCATGATAATCGTGTACACAATGAAAACTGTTGATACCCATCCGTTGACTCTGCTCCAGAACTGGCCCAAGAAGAATGTTCCCGGAACAAACTTATCTTTCATGTACACGAGTCTCAAAAAAGTAGGCATGCCCCAAGCAAGGTAGTTTCCGGCAACAGCAAGCGTGAATAAGGCGTTGGCCGCAGTGGCTCCAATGAGACATAAAAGCCCAACGACAATAGCCACAGCTCCACCTGTGATGACGGCATGGATTGGGACAGAGAGCTTTTTGTTTACTTGTTTCACCCACCACGACATGGGCAACCCGTTATCTCTGGCAAAGGCAAAGAGCTGCCTCGACATAGCAGTAAGAACAGAAGCCCCCATCAAGAACTGAGCAATGGCAATGAGCACCATAAAGAAAATGGCCATCTTCTTTCCTTGGCCCGGAACAGTTTCGAACGCGTCGTAGATGATTTGGGCCATGGGCTGGCCAAAGTCCGTGTTTAAGATTGCGTTAATGTCGTACGACTGGAGCGAAAACATCGTCACAATCAACAACACGAACCCTAACACTCCACACACACTAATGGCACCCACAATACCAAAGGGAATGGTCTTGGTGGCATTGGTACACTCTTCGGCCATGTGCACACACGAGTCGAACGCACCAATAGTCCAAATGGCCGGCAACCATGCCTGTGTGAGCTGCACCCAGCCAATGGGGAACCCAGTGAGAGTCTCGAAGTTTCCAAACACCCAAGATGCGGGTCTGGGCTCTCCTCTACAAGCAGCAATAGGCATGGCAATGATAAAGAGCACAATCAACACCACATTGACAATAATGGAGGTGGTTTGTAACCACGCACAGTGTTTTGAAGACGCACATGTGAGGGCAATGTGGGCCAACACACAAGCAACAAACACACCATAAGTCTTTGCAGGAGTGACCTCAAAGTCTCCATCTTTGGCGATGACAACAATCGAGAGAAGCTCTGTGGCAAAGCCATAGTCAATGGAGCACAAGCCTCCCACCAAAGCCATGGAGTTTGTGTTGCCAATGATGAAGGAAACAATGGTCTTCAACTTTGGTGGCGCGTAGAAATTGGTCCAGTAGTACAAACCACCGCTGGTTGGCTGGAAAGATGCATTTTCACTCATGGCCACGCCAATGGTCAAGATCAAGATGGACGAAATCAACCACCCCCAAATAGCCCCCGCGGGACCAGCTAGAAGTGCGGTTCCGAGCATGGACGCGATCGACGGAAGCAACCCCATGATGGAAAACGCCACTCCAAACACTTGGATGGCACTGAAGCGTCTTTTCAACTCGGGCTTATACCCGATTTGTGCTAAAAGATCGTTATCATTAGACGAGAAGATGGGATCTATCCTTGGCGTCTGCACGTTGTGAATGTTGTTATAGAATTTTGGGTTTGAAGTAACCGCTTCGAGAACCTGCTGGTTTGAAAGAACTGGCTCCATATTATAGAGTGAGGTTTTGTCAATAAAAGGGTTATAAGAGTTTATTCACGTTAATAGAGGGTTATGGTTCGTTGATAGGCCAATAACAAAGGAAGAATGGTTTGAAAAGATGAACCCTAGGGAAATGCCAGGGAAACGCCCTATTTATCTACGCCATTACGAGATTAATAAAGATAAACAATGGTGTGCTGGGGCATGTTAAGTTGCAGATTGGTGAAACTTCATGCACGATAGTCCGAGTCTCAGATAGGCGATTAGCCTAAATTTGCGGCATTTCACCCATGTTGCTTATCGCCGAAGGCTCATGCACCACGCACCCTTGGCCGGCAAAGGGAAATTTAGAGATTTTCACACAACCAGTGCACCCAAAATTCCAACCACCCAAAACTGTAAGCACCCTAAATTCCAGCATATCCCTAAATTCCAAGTATCCTTAGTTTGTGGGTTTTGAGTCGTTTCCTTTTCGTTCTTGGCTTAAATTTATGAAAATGCCTTTACTTATTGCCAGCTCCCCAAATCGCGTATAATTGTATATCAAAATGGGAAATATCATATTTTGTTTGATACAATAAATCACAAAAACCATCAGTTTTCTCCCCGGTATCTGGAAACAAACCTAATGGCAATTACCGGCACATTGCCTAATGATAAGCTTGCACCAGTAGGCGCCTGGTACTGAAGGCGGGTTTCACACGCCAGGAGTTTCCTGTTTGGGAAGATGCGCGATAGAAGAAGTAAGGGAATTATTTTTTTAAAAAAGAAAGAAAAAAGAAAAAAGAAAAAAGAAAAAAGAAAAAAGAAAGGGAAACCGCTCGACGCCAGAGAAATCCTTTTTCAAGCTTCCGGGCCTATCTTTACTTTTCAGTAAATCCACTCTTGACGTTTCGCCATTGCTTTTGCTTTTCTCATGGATTTTTTGTACCTTTTTGCATCTTTTAGGGGTATTATTTTAGGGGTGTACTCGGGAAATGTTCTTGCTGAATGGGGAATGAGACATGATCTGCAGGAAAAGAGTACGTGTATGTGAGAAATTATGTGAGACGACAAACGTTCTTAAGTGTTTTCACCGGCCAAAGATGTCAGCGATAAGAGGTGGAAGGCCTTGCACTTCATAAACAGTAAAGATGTGTTCGTTAAGATAAAAAGAATCCATTTGTTCGAATACCGTAAGTCAATGCGGGCCAAGAAACTCGGACATGTGGAGTGTTCTCCGATGCAGGCGTGGCAGGCCCTGTCCAGTGTTTATTGGCTCAGTTCATCTTTCGGATGAGATAGTTGCACATGAAAAGGGTGGTTGCTGCTGACTTCCAATTCAAGATTGCTTTCCAAGTCTGGATAGGTGTTTCAGGAATGTGGTTAAGTTTTGTAATGTAGGAAAAACGTGGCCTTTGTCTTACCGCGTAGCTATTCTAGTAGGGCACTAGATATACATACTTTTTACTGAAGCCGTTTCCATATCCGAAAGACAAATTAAAACCTAGGCCCTGCGCTAGTCGTACGCTTTAACTGTTTAATAATACTTAATGAAAAGAACAGTTTGAATGTTGAAGCACCTTTCTGATTCGAAGAGAAGTTCAATTCGAATAATAAAGAAAGCCGTCTATTCTCTGTTGAAAACAAAGCCCCCAAGTTTTCAAATCAAGAAACCTTTCAAATCACCAAAAAGAAACCATCAATCCAATCTGCTTGTGCTGAGTGTCTTTCCATTATAGTCTCACTCAAGTGGCCATAAAATTTTCAGTGAGTGGGTGACTTATTTCTAAGGGCTTTTCCAACATGAAAGAAGCTGTACTTACCTGGAAGGAGAACCCGTGAAGTTATCAAAATGCAGAATACCATTGAAATCCCTCGTCAATTTTAATTGTTGATACTCTTTGGGCGGTATTCAACTGTGTTGTTCCGGCTGTGTCACTAAATTCCCGAAAAGTCTATCAAACGCTTTTGTCACGCTTTTTATTACTTGCTGAACACAGGTGAATGGCTAAAAACTAATATTTATAAGGATGGACAATCACCACCGGCTGAAGCACATCTTTTGAGTCAGTTCTCTTCTCCTAATTAGAGAAACAGAAACTACACCCTTTCTGAACAGAACAAAATGACTGTGAGAAGGATTGAAAAAGCAACTTTGAAGTTAAATAATGAAATAAAGAAGCAATTCATCAAACAGCACATGGATATGAGTCCCGGGGACTTTGTGTCCACAATTTGCAAATCAACTTCAAAAATCTTTTCGGCTACAGGAACATACAATCTTAGTAAGATGTGTCAAAGGTGATACAAAACGAACTGGTGTGGGCTAAACATTTCATATTGCAATGCACCACACTTCCCCAAAGACACCGTTGTAAAGAGTTGGTGTTGGAAAACTACAAAGAGACAAAAGGCTGTTATCACACAGATTTGAAAACTCAATGACGTAGAATTAATACCCCTGAAACACCTAGAAATGAGCTCTTTTGATGTATATTGTCAGAGAAGGAAGAATAATAGAGCAGTAATATATCTGAATATTTTACCTCCAACACAAAGCTATTTTCCCTCCCAAAAGAATGAAAGAGAAAACTCCTATATGCTTACCCAAACCTGACATATAAATGTTATTAGAAGTTTCTATAAAAGTAGAGTGGAATCCTGATTTGTTCGCTTGTGTAGATAACCAGTGGAGGTGGCCTTTATACACAATGTCGTGAGTGAAGGTGGCAGCTCGCTGGGAAGTTAGTTACTGTGGTTCTTTTGGCTTTATTTCAAGGTTGCATCTACTGGGAACCCCGGAAAGTCATATCCGGAACTAGATCATTAACAATAGTTTTTTGCACAAGTCATAATACACCTTTATGACTATTAAAGGGCCACGAGAAGATGTTGTACTTGTTTATTAGATGATTCATACTTATTATTGAAATATAGCAATGATTAGCTTATCAAAAGTTAATACAAACACATGTACCTCATTGAGAAAGTCATTAAGTAATCACATTGGGAGTCATCGAGCTTGTAGGCGTAATTAATGTCGAAAGTATTTGTTGAAGGTGAAAATACAAAAGGTGATTTTGTTACACTTTTTGTTAATGAGTAGCAACTTATTTCTAATCATTCACTTTATGTTCTATTCCTCTTTCGAGAATTCCCTTTTAAATCCAGTCCATCGTAGCATTTAAAGACAGAATCCGAGATTAGACCCAAGAACCAAGGATACAATCAATTATTTAATTGCCGTAGACCTGCCTTACATAATCGCAGAAACTCTTGGCCCTAACCACTACTCCTATTCATTATCCTTTTATCGATGAAAGAGGCTACATGTGGAGTAATTTCGGACCTGAAAGCCCCCCACAAAAGATTTACCACGATAAAAAGTACAGGGATTTTAACCTGGTAATAACTAGCATAAGGAAGGAATTAAGGGAATATCTAATTCGAACACAGTTCACCAGGTTTATAACGATAAGACCCGGAATTTGTATCGTTATCACACAAACAGAATCAGACTGAGCTTGGCATTAATCACAAAAAACCTGGCTGGGCATTCTTTTCTGTGCTTGATAATAGGGTGTATTTTCTTCTATCATCAAACTTTCTTACAAAAATCTTTTTATTATAAGTAGAACAAGTTTTAGATTCCATTTAAAAATCCTTAGTACCAAGAATCATCAAAACTTGATAGATATATTATATGCCGGACAATGGAACCCTTTCATTACACAGGAAAAGGCAAATACAGGACATTTGTGAATGGCAGCAATATAAATCACCACAAGGTAAAAAGTGATGGATGCCAACGCACAAGTATACATTCTCTTTTCGCCAAGAAACAAGCCATGTAGACGTAAACTTCTTTTTTTAGCGATTATATCGCCATAATTAGAAAAAAAAACGCCCCATATCGTTATAATCATCGTTTACAGATCCTATCGGAAAACACCACCTGCATTGCAGTTACTCGATATTTACAGTCGGCATTAGTAAAGAATCTTCAAAAGCACACATTTCTGGTGAATTTCCACCCATTTATTGGCTGATCACTCCTCTCCTATTATCGTCATCACTGATTTATAATGCACCTGACGGTGACTAACACGGTCCTCTGACAGGTCCTGACAGGCACCTCTGACAGTCTCACACGATTATCCCACAACAAATGCAAAAACCCGGCCGCACACACGTGACCGTGTGCGTAAATACCCCAGCACCTGCGTACAATTCATCATGGTACTGCAGACAACCCAACATACCCGGGCGGCGCACGACCAGCATCTTGAGACCGCGAAAAAAAAATTCAACCAAAAAGTGAAAAATCCTCCTCTTTCCCTTCTTTCTCTCCCCAGAAACATCATCCAAAATGGCTTTCGACAAATCCGCTATCAAGACCTCTGCTTACTCTTCCAGATTCCAAACTCCTTTCCGTAGAAGACTCGAGGGTAAGACCGACTACTACCAAAGAAAGAGATTGGTGGCCCAACACAAGGCCAAGTACTCTTCTCCAAAGTACAGATTGGTTGTTAGATTCACCAACAGAGACATCATTGCTCAAATCATCTCTTCCACCATCACCGGAGACATTGTTTTGACTGCTGCTTACGCCCATGAGTTGCCTCAATACGGTATCAAGTACGGTTTGACCAACTGGTCTGCTGCCTACGCTGTTGGTCTTTTGGTTGCCAGAAGAGCTTTGCAAAAGCTCGGTTTGGACGAGACCTACACTGGTGTCGAGGAGGTCGAGGGTGAGTACGAGTTGACCGAGGCCGTTGAGGATGCTCCAAGACCTTTCAAGGTTTTCTTGGACATTGGTTTGCAAAGAACCACCACCGGTGCCAGAATCTTTGGTGTTTTGAAGGGTGCTTCTGACGGTGGTTTGTACGTTCCTCACTCTGCCAAGAGATTCCCAGGTTGGGACATTGAGTCCGAGGAGTTGGACGCTGAGCTCTTGAGAAAGTACATCTTCGGTGGTCACATTGCTGAGTACATGGAGGAGTTGATGGACGACGATGAGGAGAAGTACAAGCAAGTCTTCAAGTCTTACATTGAGGACGAGGTTGAGCCAGAGGACGTTGAGGAGATCTACGCCAA
>JAJMAK010000346.1:0-17875 GCA_030572615.1 Metschnikowia lachancei | reverse complement strand
ATCTTGGGTGTGCCATCTTCAAAATTGAACAAGACATGGAAAAAGGCCAACAAGGAAAGAAATAAGGAAATAAAGGAAAAGTATGGCGAAAAAGGCCTTGAAAACTTCAAAAAGAAGTTGCAAGACGCCCAGGCCGCCAACGATAGACCAATTCCTGATGACCTTCTCACGCAATTCGGTAAGCCTGACCCCTCCAAGATTGAGTTCATCAAAACCGAATCTTACGCGGGTGGTGCCAACGATGGCAGTTATGTTAAGTACCAAGAATCCGGCTCGTTCTATGATGTCATTCAAAAAGACCAACCCAAGGACTTTCCGTTGTACTTGCACTATGAGAACTTCCCCTCGCAATTTGCCACTATATACTTGATGATGTCCACCACTGGTGTCCCCAAAGAACTCTTGAAGTATTTCTCTCTTTTCGAGGAAATCTTCTCCATGTCCATCCAGCTTCCTACCGGTGAATACATTCCTTATGAAAAGGTCATCACCGAAGTGAACAATGACTTGGTTGAATTCCAATTCGATAACGGTATCGAGAACCAGTTTGCCGAGCTTCTGAGTGTCAGAATCAAGTTCGAAAAGTCCAAGTATAACAAGGCTATTCAATGGATAGTCAATGTTTTGAAATACGTTGTCTTTGAAGAGTCAAGAATCAAGGTTATCATCGAGAAAATCGTCAACTCTTTGGCCGATAAGAAGAGAAACGACGAGTTAATGATGTACTCATTGGAATACCGGACCATTTATAGCGATGAATCGCTCAGAAAAGCCCAGGATTGCATCAACACCGAGGACTTCTATAAAGAGCTTCTCGAAAAAGTCAAGACCGGAAAATTCTCTGAAATCAAGGCCGACCTTGAGAGTATTCGCAGTCATTTGTTTAATGTGGAGAATATGAAAGTTTTCGTTGTGGGAGGAGCTGCTGATCTCCAAACTCCTGTTTCATCATGGTCGCATTTTGTCGAGGAATTTGGAAACAGCCCTACTCCGTCGGAATTCTCCCTTGAAAAGATCCCCAGAGCCTTCAATTTCAAGACCCCCGTTGCAACCGAGTGTTCAAAGAAGGCATTCTTGGCAACCACCCCTGCCAGCGAAACCACCCATTTCATGTCCTTAACACCCATCCCGACCGATTACTTGAACGAGGATATCTATAAAATCGCCCTTGCAAGTGAGTTTTTGGGTGGTGTTGAGGGTCCATTTTGGAGGGCTATCAGAGGTACCGGATTAGCCTACGGTGCCAACATAAGAAGACTTGTTGAGTCTGGATTTTTATCCTTTTCTATTTATAGAGGCGCGGATGCACAGCAAGCATGGATTACAGGCAAGAGCCTCATCTCGGAATATGTCAGTGGTGAACTTGTCATTGACGAAATCAGCATTGAGAACTCTATTGCCGCCATTGTGAATGAGTTGGCGAATGCCGAGTCAAATAGCTATGATGCTGCTATCAACAAGATCACCGACAATATCTTCAAAAAGAGAGGCCCAAATTATGTGGGCGACTTTTTGGCAAAGTTGAACACTTACACAAGCAAGGATTTGGTATATGTCATGGAGAAATATTTCCTTCCGTTGTTCTCTTCGAAAACCTCGCTTATTTTCTCGTGTGTTCCAACAACCAAGTACGAAGGGTTTTCTAAGTTTTTGACGTCCCAAGGATACGAAGTGTCTTCGGAAAAGATCAATGCTACTGTAAACTCTGACGACGAGAGTGACTTCCTGGATGAAGATGAAGATGAAGAATCTGAGGAGGATTCTGAGGAGGATTCTGAAGTGGATTCTGAAGATGATGATAGTCAAGGGGAAACGGAGAGTGAAACTGAAGACGAGACTTCCGAATAAAGCGAGCACGAAAAGTGATGAAGAAATTAATTAATTATATGTAGTTAAATCACAAAATTCTATTAGAAATACGGTTATTCCAAAACGACATTTTTGAAAGTTTGGGCAGTTTTATCTTTAGTTTCTCCCTTCAAGAAACTCACATATTCGGTCATAGCGTTACAAACCAGTGTTTGAGAACGCTCAACCGACTCCCACCATGCATTGCTATTGATACCCTTACATGCAACCCACTCGGCAATGGTGTAAAACTTCAAATCCCAGTCAGTTTCACCAAACTCCTTCTTGTATTCACCTGGCTTACCAAGGTTTCTTTGCTGGTTCCACTCGAAGTATCCCTCGGGTTTGGTCAACAAAATAGGATTGATTTTTGGTCTGTGGATGTGAAGGAAGAATACCTCAGGCTGTTTCACCGCGAGAGACAGGCCTGAGAAATCTTTCACCAAAGCTCTAGTGAAATCGTTGGCTTGGTTGAAGTGCATTCTCAGGTCGTGATTATTCTCCGTAAGCCACTGTCTCCATGCCTTATCGTAGGTATATGAGGTGTCTGGGTCGTATTGGACGATGGTGGTCTCTTGGAACTGACCATTCTTACGCTTGAAACCAGCCAACCAAGTAGCACGTTCTACCACATGGTAAGGCTCGTTGAACACATGGAGAGCTGGCACAAAAGTGTCACGATCACCATCACCTGGACTTCCCTGGTAGAACATTCTCCAGTAATGAGTTTCGCCATAAATGTTGTAGTAAAGAGCCAAGAGGAAAGAACGGTAATGTTTTCTTTTAGAGAAAACCATTTGCCCAGTCTCGGTAGATACGTGACCAGGAATGCCATCCAAATCATGGAAATGTACCTTATCTCTTCCTTTACGCAAGTACTCGTAGTAATCTTTTCCATTTTCACAACCTTGCCTCTTGGTTGCCTCGCCAGGCTTTAAGCCGGCGATCTCGTAATAGGACAGCGAGATAGTTCTCTGCCAAAGGTCGGGCCACAAGAGAAATTCTGTTTCCAAGTACGCGTCGGTGGTCAAAAGAAGGTCTGGGTTTTTCAAAGGCATGTTGTCTGCGTCCAATGCAATAACATGGTCAAAAGAAGTGACTAAAAGACCCAAGATCTTCAACTGGAACTTGGTGATTTTCATTTCAGTGACGAGGTCCTTGCCAATTTCATCTTCAATAATCAAACACTTGAAGTTGAACTTTTCGCCCAAATCTTCACATATGTGTTTGTCGTACTCATCTCTGGAGTTGATCACGAGCTCGATTGGAAGCTTGGAACCCATTTCCCTCACTTGCACAATGGTCACCATGGCCCCAGCCATGTATGCACCACCACCACTAATGACAATACCTTCGCCGTGGTATATGTTCGAGGGAGGAGTATCCAAAACGAGCAATTTCGAAACAAGGTCCTTGTGGTTTTTTGAGAAGTCCTCCATACGCTCCTTACCAAATTTGACCCGCGACAACATTTGTTTATCATAAATTGGTGATGACACGGAGAACTGGCACCCTTCGAGATCAGGGCCATTTTCTTCTTCGGTAAGTGGACCCATCTTAGGAGCAGAAGCTTGGATAAGCTCCTTCAAAATAAACGTAAACCATGTTTTACGAGGGGCAAGTGTTTCTAAGTTGGCAACAACCTGTTTCTTGATTTCTTCCTTGCCCTTTTCATTCTCAAGCACCAGGTCCAAACCTTCTAAAGCCACCAAATTCTTGAACAGCTCCTCATTTTCACGGTAGTAGTTTGTCTTCAATTCGTTCAAGAACTCGTAGTTGAGACTCTTTATCTCGAATTGCTTCTTAGTATACTCCTTCTCGAACTCAGCACGCACTTCGGCGCCGACGGTCTCTCGAAGCTTCTTTTCGACGGCGTCTTTCATCTCATCATAAACCTTACCTTTGTATTCCTTCTTGAGCTCCTCCTTGGCTTCGGCAATGAGCTCCTCCTTCTTGGCGTCAATGAGATCCTGTTTAAGCGATGCAGTATACTCATCAGACATCACCAGGTCGATTGCAGCATCGAGACCTTCTTTGGAATTAATTGGTGTGGTATTTTCCTCATTGTATGCCACGAGAAAAAGGTTGACGATGATAATTCCAACAAGTACAAGCGCCACAGCGGTTCTGGACGCGAGTACCTTGGAAATCATAACAGGGTTATGGCGTTTGGGGTTTTGTGGATTTTGGGGGTTTTTTGGGATGATTTATTCTAGTCTTTCACCTGGGTAAATAAAAAGGAAAGATTTTCTGCCTGTTTTCACCTTCTTATATTATTTTCACGACAAAATAATTGATCTATGCGGATCAGATGTCGTGGTGGGCGTTTATGAAAAGTAAGGTAAAAAAAAAGGACTTCGACGCCAGGCAATAAAAATCGAAAAGATATTTGAACTTGCACGATTTCCCCTGATAACAAGAGCTTTCTCTTTTCAATTAGCTTCAAAGAGTATGGATTTGCCCTTTAACACAAAAAAAAAGCTGTCCAGAGGTCAAAATTCTCGACTCCCAGAAAAAAAAAATTGATAGCGAAAAATGATCCCAATATTGCGGAAACCGCCTCACCGGTTCGAAGAACGCGACAAATGTAGCCAAATGTACGATTCTCCCAACCAAAAAAAAAAGAGAGCAAGCGAGTGGACTCTCAATCGGGAAGAAGAAAAAAAAAAAAGAACGAATGTCGATTTGGTGGGTTCAACTGGGCCACAGAAATTTGGGAATGCACGGATTTAAAGCGAATGTATACCCAAAGTCTATCGAGAGCGTCCTCAAAGGAAACTTTGGTTGGAGAAAGAAAAAGAACAGTGAAGGAAGAAAGGAAGAAAGGGACGGAAAATGAACTCTTGGTTCGATGCAAGAATACAATAAAAAAGAGACCCAGATTCAGGGTTCCTGCATTAACAATAGCAAAAATAGCAAATGCCACGGGCTTTTGGCACACCACGCGTGCGATAAGTCCCAGGGCTTCTTTCCGGTTGACGAGCGTGTGTGCCCTGATTTAGCTGTGACTAATACGGCAACTCATACTGTAGTGAAGTGATCGCTTGTAATTTTTGTGCAACCATCTACGAGTTTGGAGGTGTATGTTTGTTTTCTGGATGGGATTATGTTTATGTGGCTTTATTTTATTTATTTACATAATTATTTCGTCTCTCTCACCCTCTTCTATTCGGATGAGTCCCTTGCGCCCTTCACCCTCGCCCACTCATGGCAGGAGAGACGTCACCCAAAGATAAGAGCAAGCCCAACCACCGCACGCAATCTGCTTGTATGCCGGAAGACAAGTAAACAGGTTCGGTACCAAGAATTAAATACTTGCAGTACCCCACGCACCAAGACAGGCTCATGGCAGAGGTTTCATATTCTTTAATAAATATTACTTTCTTCAGGTGGCTTCAACTTTTCGTCTTTGTTTTTGGCTCTCCCCAGCCTTTTTGGCGACCCAGGGCAAAGTTGCTGGGAAGTCGCGTGCGATTGCTGAAACACTTCATCATACAGGCTATTTTGATTCCCTTGCCTTGGACGTGTATGGCACGTGTATGGACGGCACGTGGGAGGCCAGGAGGCTGGATGGGAATGTTCCTGACAAAAGCAATCGAATCGTCCGGAAATTTATCGCATCGCCGCATTCCAGATTAGTTTGGCTTTCTTGATTTTTCATACGCGTATATTGCTGGGGATGCATGTGATCGGTGGAGAAACATCAACATTGGAACATGCGCGTGAAGGTGCGAAGGGACACTTTGAATACTTTTGCAGTACGCTGAGCTTTTGACCTTTGGTTTCGGTTTTTTTTAAGGTTTTTTTAAGGTTCTTTTTTGTTATGTAGTCGTGTTTTGTTCGGCTTTAGTATTCTTTGCTCTTTTGAAACAACCTTTATGCGTTTTTTTCTTGTCGACCCACACTTTTGAACGAGTAGAACACGTGCGACTTGCCTTTTGGCATATTTTCTTTTTGTTGGATGGTTTTCTCGGAAAATCACCTTTCAAAAATCGCAAAGTTTTCAGAAACACATTCTTAAAATAAGTTAATCGTCTTTTACGTGTTGATATTGAGAGAATGAAGTTGTCCTACGAAAGCTCCCCTCAGAATTTACAAAATAAAACTCCTCCTTAATCCCTAATCATAAGAGAGCATTCCTGGTATCTATACTTTCCTTCAGCCGAACGGTGTGAATTTCGTGAATAACCCAGCGTCTTTTTCTATGCTGTTCCATTTCTAGAAAATGTACCACCTTGTCAAGGACCAAGCTCGGCCTTGGCTTGCCCAGCTTGATCAAGCCCGATCACCAAACAATTATACCTTGGCGCACCGGACGGCGCAACACCGTGCCGCACCATGCCACGCGGCTCTAACCATGTGTTCCCAACACTCAGGAACATTGCACATTTGGGCCCAAAAAAGTAAGTCGTAGATGGAATTTTCATAACACTAAAAAGGAAATACTCTTTGCGGGGCTTCTTTACCTATTTGGATGTACGTGTGTGTGTTCTTTCTTCTAAAAAAAGAACACATTGGACTTTCTAACCAAGCCCTGCCTTTCTTGTCTCAACCTACTCATTTTTGAACATCTTCATTGACAGAAAAGAGTATTATTATGTACCTTAGATTTATTTTTGAAAGATCATCTAGTTTGAAATCCCATGAATACTATTAACCCAACAAAAGATCAAATAAATGCGGCTGGATGCTACAATATGTGAAGATGCTTTTGATTATTCTTGTGTATTTCTATTTCTAGTGCAGAATCACTGGAAAGAAAAAGAGCTCCTTTAGGCAAGCGACTTCTTTCGTTTATATATATATATATTACACGTGCCTCTTACGTGTCCATATTTACAGGGTGGTTAGTAGCACGCAGTTGTGAAAGGTTACTGCTAATTATATTCTGACACTGGTACTGAATTCTCGGTGACACTCCCTTTGGGAAAATTGGGTGAACTTTTTTTCAGGTATTTTTTTCAGGTGCCCCTACAAAAGATGGAAGAGCTTCCATTCCTATATATAATATTGTTGTCACAATATCACTTTGCTCCTTATATCTCTGCTACAATCTTGTGATTTGTCAATTAATTACTGAGTACTCTGTGTGCGGAAATATTAAGACAGATGCTGTCGATATTAACCTGGTTAAAGTGAGACTACCTGGAAAGAAATAAATTGAAAGGTTATTTGGGTTCACATTACCTAAAATGATCAATGAAAGGGAATGTACATGTCCTCAAATCTTTATCCCAAGTGTGCTAGGAACGATAATCATTATTTTTTGGAAGATACGTACTACTTTATGGAAAGAAAAGAAAGTTTGATAACGATTGTCTCATCCAGCAATCAAACTTCCGGTCTCTTCTAAAATTCGCAACTATATATTATATCTAGTATGAACCATCTACTTGGATCAGCCCTTTGGCTATAGATATTTCATATTTCTCGGGCGTATGGTAGCAGTAAGAGAGTACTAATGGGTTGATATTTCTCTATCATACAAGAGAAGAGAATATGTATATAGTAGCGTCTTATGCAATCAATAAATTTATTCAAATCAACCTCGACTATTTTTAACGAAACAACAAAAACCAGCTGGTGGAAGGATGGCTTTGTAAGAATTTCATAAAGTATTTGTATAAGATCTATAGGGTTCTCCAATGTGTCTCCTAATATGACAGAACCTCCATAATATTGCTTCAAGTTCGCGAAAACGTAACAACTCTATTTGCTCAAAATCGGGGCCAATTCTGGCTAGATTATGCCATTCAACTACTGATTTTCCTTATCGCAAGTTTTACCATCAGCTACACCATAAGTTCATTTAAATATTGTTGTTTTCCTCTATCATGGTGGTCTTTCATTGAGATATAAATATTGCTAATAACTAGCTGAAGAAACATATCAGCTGTTGTCAAATAGGAAATTGGAGCAGAACCCTAAAGCTTCTAGCTCATCACAAACAAATGGTATGTACGGTTATGAAAGTACAAAACATCCCCCCGAGTTCAAAGCCAAATCAAGAATAGCGATTCGAAGTAAAACCTTCAGCCTTAAGCTCATTGAATCATAACTTCCAGTGGGACTATACAAGAGCAATTAATGCCTCACAATGAAATTTTGAATACCGCAACATGATGACCAATTCTGTCAGAGGAAGATAAGCCTCGTGAAATTCCCTAACAAAAATTCATTCCTCAGAGGCTGTCTTAAAAGGCTGAAAAAACACACATCTAACCAAAGGATCGAGAATTATCGGAATAGCTTTTCGCGAAAATTGGAACTGTCTCCAAGATTAAAAGATATAAGACCAAGAAAAAAAGTGACGCCTTTTTAAAGCCTATCAGAAGGCATTTCGAGTTTTTCTAAAATCCCTTCCCAGATAATTTTACCACACTTGATCCATGTTTCCTTCTCAGAAGACTTATATTATAAAAGAAACAGAGTTAATGGATGAGCGGAATCACAAAAATTCCCAAGAGAATCTTTTTTTAGCTTGTCAACCAGGAATATTGCTGCGTTGGTGCTAAATCCCGCATCCCCGACGTTCCGCGGATTGTCGTACCCTGTTCCGCGGATCGTCAAATCTAACGCATCCAGGCAGTTGTCATGACCCAGTAACTTTAAACACAGGAGGTACCCAGTTATGTAGCCCTGGTCTAAAGCCGCCTCTAAAATAAATGGAAATTGATGTGTGGTCTTTATATCCCCTCACTTCATAAAATCGCTAGTATATTTATCTAAGGAGTCAATTGTTGAGTCTACGGTTACTCTGATAAGTCTCTGAAAAATCAGGAGTCAGAGAGGGAAGTTACACATGTTTTTGACAGATAATATTGAAGATGATAAAAATAGAAATACGTGAAAGTCTGGCCGTGGGGGTTTTTTTTTCCTGGGGTGGTCCAATCAGACTTTGCATATAATGTACGGCACATTTACCCCTCCAATTAATATCGGGATCCCATCCCGATCAATACTGATAACATGTACCTCTTGGGCTACTAACAGATGGCCAAGAATCCCATTTGCATATCGGCGAAAAAGAGGGGGCTTCGGGAACCCAGCCCCGAGCCCCTAAACATAGTTGATGTTTTTCTTTTCTTTTTTTTTTTTAATGAATTGACACTTCTCTACAGCTTGTTGAAATAAAAAAAAAAACCTCAGCGCAATTGTGTGATATCAAAGCCTTTCATAATACCTTTTACGAATGTTTCAACTGGCCTTTTATACCCCAGCAGACTTTCTTTTTTCTTCGACGGCTTCTTCGGACGTTTTGCCCCCTATAATATTGTTCATGCGGCAATACACGGCGATACCATATCTGCAGTTCAGGCAGTACGCCCAGAAAAAGTGGCGCCCTTGGCAGCACAGTAGGCTACTGTTTTTGGTGTAAAGATCGTGCAATTATTTCCTTCTGGCAATATATAAAGGGGTAAGAAATGCCACAAGTTGAGGATTTTTTTTATCTTCATCCAAGAAAACCATATCTGACTCTTTTTGAATACCTACTCATAAAATACCAACAAACAACACAATCATGTGCGCCTGTCCTATTTCCACCAATGTTTGCCAATGTGCCAACCAATCCCAATGCAGCTGTGAGAAGTGTGCCTGCTCCACCAGCAAATGCGACCCATGTGTGTGTGAACAATGCAAGTGTTAAATGATACGGAGATCATATCACGACCAACTAACGAGGTCTCGATTTCTTTATAGGTGATTTATTTTATACGCAGCTATATTTATTTTTATTTATTAACTTTTTTTTTCTTTTCAAATTTCAAAAAAAGTAGACTCCCTGAAAGACTGCATCAGGCCATAAATATATCAAGTCAATACTGCTCTTGATATGAATGATTTTATTTCCAAGTAGGGCTTTCTTTAATTATGTGATCTTGGTTAGGAAGAGTCGTGGAATTTTTGGTGGTACTTCCACGTAACCATTATGGGCCTGATTGAACTACTCTTATATCACCGCTGTAGCCCGCTTGAAAATTTTAAACATAATAAAAATACATCCCTGATAGAAAACAAAAACTCAAACATGGTCCTTATCTGCTTTGTTAAATCATTCTTCTGAATAGGTCAGTGTTTAAAGCGCCACGCGTAATTCGCGTGCTATTAAATTAGTATATATATATATCAGCTTATTGAAACTGGCCGGGCCATCGTTTATCTTATCTACAGGAGTGTTTTCGCAATGTTCGTAAAGTAGTATTATTTTAATACATAAAACTTCTTCTCAAATATGAACCAGTAGAGAGATGTCTTGATCGTGGTCGGTCTAAAGGTCGGAGGTCAGGAAATTTTAATGTCGTTGTAGTGCACTTTGTTAGCTATCTGAGAAGTTCTCGGATGCTCAACCAAAAAGCTCACCGATTACTTTTTATTTGACTGGGTTCATCCCTTAAATTGAATTTCTATCTTCCAATCACCAATACAGAATTCAAACTAAAAGTATAGCCCATTATTGATCCCACTTGGCCTGAATGCATTTGTCTCACTTGATTAGAGCTCTGGTATAGCAAGACGTTCGAGGAAATCTTCCTGTCTTTGATAAAAAATTCTAGAATCCTGCTTACGCATAAGATAAACAAAATATATTATGGGCCGCTTCCATTTATTTTACTAACTAGTCTCTCCCACCAAAGCCTTTCTTAAATTTTCCTGCTTCACTTCAGCATTATGCTTCATAGATATCGCATGAAAGGCCTTTACATATCTCTAAAAAACAGGAAATGTTTACCCTATTACGCAATTCTCCCGCTTCATTCTTGCTAACTTTGTATAATTTCCCTAAAGTCAACCTCCATATTTTTCTTTTTCTTAAGTATTGAAAAATTCACCACACTAGCCAGCACCAAACATGCGAGCTTGACGTTTGCAGCCATTTTTCGCGATATCAAAGTCCATGGGGGCTCTGTGGCAGAAAACAACACCCAGACCTCCCGAAGAAGCAGTACCTCAAGCAAGCAAGAGCCCCTTTGAGGTCCATTCCTGGATGAAATCTAAAGGATTCGGGAAGAAGTGAGGATTTGAGGCTAGACATGGAACCTTGTTGAATAGCAAGTGAGTTTTTGGGTTATTTTGCATTATTTATGAGGACATGGCAATAGGGTGCATGAAGTATTTTCAAGATAAACCCCGCAAACTTGTTCCTTGTTTGCTTACTCTGTAAAAACTAAAATTATGCCTTCAATTTTTTTGAAAGTTTCAATTATTCATTAATACACACAATTTGATAACATGAAGTAAAAGAACTAGTATATACTAGAACAGCAAAAGAAAGAAGATCATGAAGTGCCAAAAGACCTTAGTCTCGTCCAGTTAATGTCTAGGTCACGTGGTGATGAGTGCAGAAGGCGAGCCATATGTTAGAGTGGCGAAATATCTTTTAGGTATTTTTTTTATAGTACCAGAAGCAAAAATCAAATAGAGACAGACTTAAATTTCCTCTTATTAGCCCAATTATTTCATTTACAAAATAATTGGACTTTTTTAGCTCATAAATTTGATTACTTAGTTTATCTTGTTTCGCAATTATTTTTTTAAATTGACAGAAAATACCCAAACTCAGAACTTGGGTAAATCATCAAATTTGTTGAATCTTTTAGCAACGATTATCAAACATCAATAACATCGAACTCATTTACTAAAATCCACCTAATATTTTCGATCAAAAGAAATAAAATATCAACCCGGACAGTGTCCACAACTACAACAATGCGGTTTCCTCCGCTATAATACAATTCAAGAAAACTGCAGTAACACATACCATCTCAAACCAAAAAGCCACTCCTTTGAAAATCACAGAAGAAAATAAATAAGCTCGCAACAAGAAAAAACAAGAAAAAAGGAGGGAATCTATTTGCCAGAACCCTACAGAATCATCTCTATGTTTTCACTGCTTTTGTTTTCCTCGGCCGTGCGCATTGACGCTCGGCTAGAATATACACTGATCGACGGCAAACCCATGCATACGGAAAAACCTGGAGTATCGCAGCACCCAAATCAGAATAAAGGCAAAGCAAAAAAAAAAAGAGCTAAGACCTGAAGTCCAAAACCCAAAATTTGAAAAGGAAAAGCTCAAAAATTAAAACCCCTAGTCCTTTCATGACAGCCGATTTCCAGCTTGTTAAATCGGAAATTCTTCCGAAATTCTCGGATAAATGCAATTTTCCACCTTCGCTTCTTCAAGATGCCATTACAGCTCATGAAAGTTTGCCACACCCATTGGTTTTCTTATTAAATGACCACATTCTTGTAGGGGTGAGGGAATTCACAGCCGAAGAAGACACCATTGAGGCACCCGAAGAAATATGTGCCCGACTCAACACGCAGACGGTTTCTTGCATTCTCCAGCCTCTGCTTCCAAAGGCTACGTCGTTACGCATTCTACCGGCCCAGTTCTACCCCCATGTTACCAACTGGAAATATTACTTGGAGTCTTTCTTGAGCTCCCAGTATACCACACTTTCGGAAAAACAACGTTTCAACTATTATGACCCCGTTGCTGGTGTAGATGTATCGCTCATGGTCGACACCGCAAATTCTCACAGTGTCATTGTTGTGGATACCGATATAGTTCTAGACGTGGCTCCGCTTAATGATATCATGGCAGCACAGCAACTACAGCAGGAGTCTGCAATGATGAAATATGAATCAGTTCCGGAAATCAGTTCCAAAACAACCGTGGACCTTGAACCCTTCAATAAAAGTGCGCACCCACTCATGTATAAGGTGAATCTTCTACGATTTCCAGAGGGGGTTACCATTCTGCTAACAAGTGCAGACGATACATATAACACGGATGTTCTTTGTGGCCTCGACAAGTTTCTCAACTTGGAGAATTTCTTGTGGACCACAATGGCACAGGATTCTGAAGCAACATCTATAAAACGCGTGATTATTGATACGAAAAGCGATGTCATCACAAATACGCACCTCAAACATCAAGAAACCGGCGAACTTTGGCTCTATGTTGTTCCGTTCGCATGGGAACACAATTCCTCCGTCAAGCTTGAAGTTTCGGGGCCTTCTAACGCATTTCTGTCCAACAATCTAGCAAATAGTACGGCAAAAAGTCTGCACCCAGAAACCACATCATTACCTGAAAACGATGGCAAGTCTCGGTGCGGAAATTGCAAAGTTTACATCGAAACAAGTAAATTGGCGCTTCATGAAGCATTTTGCTTCAGAAATAATGTCCGGTGCTCGTGTGGAGAAGTTTTTCCCAAGGCCATTCCAAGCACTCACTGGCACTGTGAAATATGCCCAGATGTACATGGCGACTCTGCCCTTTTCAAATTCAAACATGACAAACTTTACCACAACCAGCCGTATACATGTGAAAAATGTCCAGATACCACACATTACCAGACGTTTCTTGATCTTGTACAATTGCACAAGGCTGGATCTTGTCCCTCGAGACTACACGAGTGTCAGTTTTGTCATTTGGTGGTGCCTCAAGGCGAGGCTACTTTCGAGGATCGGTTCCTTAACTTGACGCGCCATGAAAACGAATGTGGTAATAAAACAGTCGATTGCTATCAATGCGGAAAATTGCTCAGGAATAAAGAACTCGCTAGCCACATGAAGATGCACGAGATCGTCAAGACGGAGAAAAACGCTGAGGTGTTTCCCAAATGTGCAAACATCAACTGTGTTAACAAGGCTCATGACAATCCACTTTCTTTGTGTGAAATGTGTTACGGCCCACTATATTTGAGTGTTTTGGACCCAAAGAACATGAAGCTCCAGCTGCGTATCGAGCGAAGATATGTAATTCAATTGACAAAAGGGTGTGGCAATGCATGGTGCGACAACAGCGAGTGTGCCAATGGGAATACAAAACTTGATTTCAAACAAGCATTGGCCCATGTCAAAACAGAACTTTTCCCCAAGATCGCTTCTCCAAGCCTTCCAGCGAACGTAGGTAAACCAGTGCCACCGAAAAATGAGGTCTGGTTCTGTGTGAGCGAAAGCATGCAATCCAAGAAAAAATTCGTTGAGTCGTTATTGACAGAGGGACAGTATGGGGAAAACATGATATACAAGGCTGTGTCAGCCTGGGGTGAAGTAGGGGCGAGAGACTGGCTTGTGCAAAACGCTATATGAGAAGTGTACGGTAAGAAAATGAAGAAGTTCGACAAGGCGATGTTTCGCTTTGTGAATTCTAGGGCTGACACTGAGATAGAATACGACTGGTTTTAGGAACTGTTTTGGAAAACGACGAGGCATCCAAAGTAGTATGGATGAAGAAACTGCATTGAAATTACCCAGTATGATATAGCAAAAAGAATCTGCTACAACAAACCTATTCAGATGGGCTTTCTGGGTTGTCAATAATGAGCTTTTAAGTTTATGTTCGTTTTTGGCAATTAGGGCGAAGTGTCGCTAGTTCAGTTTTGATTTTATAACAATGAGGATTTCTTGACAAATAGTAAACCCAATTACTGGGATTGTGGGCAGCACAAAGGCCACTCAAAAGGCTGGATAGGTATTGATTTGGTACACACATATCCAGGCTAACAGAAAAGATCCAATAACGTTACGTTTTGATGAACACTACTTTACGCAATCTTTCAAATTTTAGCGGAATGGAAGGGCAGGGCAGGTACGGAAACACAGTCAGAATATAAGGGAATCCAGGAAAATACACCAGGTGGGCTGTTACGAAACAATTTGAATGAAATATTCAACAACATGATTAGATTTCCCTTGTAAAACAGCCAAATCTGACGGGCACATTTGCATGTAGCTCATATCAATGTATTCTAACCATCACGCTAACAACATTGATGACCCAGTGGCGAAGCATCTTCTCAAATTTTTAAAAAAAGAAACAAGAAGAAAAAAAAAATTACACGGAACCCCGATCACACTAATTATCCAAAGTGAACGCGGAAGCTTATCTTATCGAAATTGATAAGCATATCGTGCCCAAACAATTCTCAGGGGAATGGCACACGCGACTTTCCCAAAACGTGCGAGCCCGCAATCGCAATCTTATCAGTAATTCTGGGCTCGATAAGCGCGTGCACTCATGACGTATACCATGGCCTCGCCCCGCAGAATCCGCCATGGCATACGGGGAATGTTATAGTTCACCAAGCAGGGGATAAAGGGATAAGAAAAAGAATAAAACATATCAACATCCGATAAAAAAGAAATATAGTGGAGGTGTGATCTCTCATGTTAAAACGCACATAAAAACAGAGAGAGGAAAAAGAAAAAGCACAATAAAAGAAAACGAAAGAAACAATATCAAACTATTCAGATATGACTTGCTACACTTTGGTGAGATCTAAAAAAAGACTCATTTCTGAGAGGAAAGAGGGGCGCCTCAGGATAAGGCAAAAGGGTGGCTTTTGGGCCCGATAAGGCTCTAGAAGATGCGAGCAAATAACCGGTTACGCCCACGGAAAAAGAATATCGTAAGAAATCATATATTTTTTTTTTGTTTTGAGAGTGACCATAATCGTTGGGTAGATATTATTTTATTTTATTGCTATATTACTTTCAGCTATTCCAGATTTTAAATGCTGCCGAAAAAAAAAAAAAAAAACCCTATCCTTTGTCGATTGTCACGGGCTTGTTTGGGCTCAAATTACCCACCCAAAGAACGGCCACTGTGGCGGCGCACTAGTGTACCATAGTGGCCATGCAAGATGATGCACTCACCATGTAGAGAAGTGTTAGTCATATGTGTAACTTTTCCCAAAAAAGTGCCACAGTCACAAAATGTCATACCCCTGAACTTCCAAAATAGAAAATGAGAAACACCCCGTCACTAGCTGTACCACTATATAAAGCGGCTTGCTTTCGGTGGGCTCTCACGTGACTTACCATGCCTCTGACTCGCCTTCATTTTTCTTAGTTCAAACAAGTGTATACTTCCACAACAAAGGTCCACTTTTTACATGATTGGTAAAGAAAAAAGGACACACCATTTAAATTATCGGAACAATATATATTTAGACTTATAAAGTTTTTTTTACTATTCACTAATCTCTTTCTATGAATATACCCAGCCACACAATTTATATACCGATACGGAAGCACCTGCACACGCGTATCATATGCCTCTAGGGTTACCCCCGCGCGCAACCCCAGAATTGTATAAATTTCCCTTATCGCCACACTCTTCTTCTTCCAACCCTTTTTTTTTCTATAGAGACTAGCTGGTTTTTCTTTTGCTTACTTATCGCGAAAAAAGAATTCCAGAAACTCAATAAATCACCTCCCACCACATCCATTTTCTTGCTAAACAACCCCAACCTTTACTGCTTTTTCCTTTCTGCCGTAAAGTTTTTCCCCCGCCTTACCCGTCTTATCAATCTCATTTTTTTCTGTTAAACTAGACTAAAATGTTGCTTTCTCGCTCTGTCGCACTTTCCATCTTAGCGTGCCTCGGCGCTAACGCCATGATCATCCCAGATGTTGGCGATGTCATCGAGACTTTCAAGGGCACCGGTCTCCTGGAGTTGAAACACGCCGTCGGCGAATCTGCCAAACACTTGGGAGAAGTTGCCGGGTCCTTGGTGCCCAATTCAGCTGTCGCCCGCTTTGCTGACTTTGAGAAAAAGATTGCTTCCAAATTGGCCGCTCCATTCTTGGAGAACGAGCGCAACCTCATTGCCCACAAGTACATTGTGGTTTTTAAGTCTGATGTTGAGGATAACATGGCCCAATTCCACAGGGAGTGGATTTCTGAGAGACATGCTCAGGATGTTGGCAGTGCCGACTCCTCCGATGCCTACTTTTCTTCTATCAAGGGAGCCAATGTCCTGGGCGGTATCACCGATGCGTTCAAAATTGCCGACTCTTTGAGCGGGTACTCGGGCTACTTCTTGGACTCCACTCTTGATTGGATTCGTCGTGACCCTGCCGTTGCTTTTGTCGAGAAGGACTCCATGGTGTACGCAAACGAGTTTGAAACCCAAAAGAGTGCTCCTTGGGGTTTGGCCCGTGTCTCTCACCGCGGTCCTCTTTCTTTGAGCAACTTCAACCAATACCTTTTCGACGATGAAGGTGGTGAGGGTGTTACCGCTTATGTTATTGACACCGGTGTCTTTGTTGACCACTTGCAATTCGAGGGCAGAGCTAAGTGGGGTAAGACCATTCCTACTGGAGACAGTGACACTGATGGTAATGGTCATGGTACTCACTGTGCTGGTACAATTGCTTCAAAGGACTACGGTGTCGCCAAGAAGGCTAATGTTGTTGGTGTGAAGGTTTTGAGATCCAACGGTTCTGGTTCCATGTCTGATGTTGTCAAGGGTGTGGAATTTGCCGCCCAGTCTCACCAGGCTGACGTCAAGGCCAACAAGAAGGGCTTCAAGGGTTCCACTGCCAACATGTCCTTGGGCGGAGGTAAGTCGCCTGCCCTTGACTTGGCTGTCAACGCCGCGGTTAAGGCTGGTATTCACTTCGCCGTTGCCGCAGGTAACGAAAACCAAGATGCCGCCAACACCTCGCCAGCATCTGCTGAGTTGGCTATTACCGTTGGTGCTTCGACAATCTCGGATGCCAGAGCTTATTTCTCGAACTACGGTAGCACCGTGGACATTTTTGCACCCGGTCTTAACATTCTTAGTACTTATATTGGTTCGGAAACCTCTACAGCCACTTTGAGTGGAACCTCCATGGCATCCCCTCATATTTGTGGATTGTTGACGTACTACCTTTCGTTGCAACCTGGAGCAGGCTCCGAGTTTTTCGTGTCTAGCCAAGGTGTCTCGACCACCCAGTTGAAGAAGAACTTGATCAACTTCGGTACGACTGGTAAGTTGACTGGTCTTCCAGATGATGGTACTCCTAATGTTTTGGCTTTCAATGGTGCTGGTCACAACTTGACTGACTTTTGGGCAGGTACCGCTTCCCAAGAGGATGTTGAACCCGTTGGAAAGTTTGCTGCTGGATCAGAGAAACTTGAGGCTCTTTTGCAAAGCTTTGAGGGAAAGGCCGAGGAGTTTGCCGCTGAGGTGAAGAACTTGGTGTCTGAAATCTACGACCAAAAGTAAGATTGAGGGACTAGACT
>JAJMAK010000345.1:0-17921 GCA_030572615.1 Metschnikowia lachancei | reverse complement strand
AAGTTCATCTTTAATCCTGGCTGTGCACTTTTTGGTGTATTGGTTCTAAAAGGTACATACCTTCTGTTCTAAGTAAAACAATTTACTTGGTGAAATAACCAATGTCGAATCACTTGACAAGATTTCAATGGCGGCAAAGTTAGAATGTGGCTGATTTCAAATTTTGGATCAATCCAGCTAAAGATTTTTAACAGTCCCTATATCGAGAGTTGTCCCAAATTGTTCCTCCTTAACAACACTCACTTTAAACCCATATCATAAACTTCCTGGTTGGTAGAAGCTATACACATCCTTTTTTTCCTTCACCTCTGTCTCTCTTGCTACTTCAAATATATCTTCCTCAACACCCAAACGGTTGTATTTATGGTCAAAAAAAGAGTTGAGATCCGTTAGATAATGAAGAAGTCAGCCACTAAAACACCCAAGTTTCTCCCATAATACCCCAAATGTTTCTCAATTTACCCTACTAGGATAGTCAAAACCCTCAATTTGAATGTTCCAAGCACATGCAGTTCTTCTTTAACACTCCCTCTCTACCGGTGAGTTGTCTCATGCCCTTAAAACCATAATGCTTACTTCCGAAGGTCTATACAATGTTCCATTGTACCAGATCTATAACAAAGTTTATTAAATATATATTAAAATGCTTGAAGGTATTAAGGTTCAGATCAAATCTTATGCCCAAACTTGCAATTGCTCAAAGAAATCAACACGCTTCTCCGTCTTGTCGATCTTTTGCACCACGGCGTATCTCAAGTCGTCAACCATAATTGGGTGACCGCAAGTGATGAAAGCAGCACTCTTGGCCGCCTCTTCGGTTTCCTCATCAACAATGGCCTCCATCAGTGGACGACCAGCCTTGAAAGTAATGTGAGGGAAGTGTTCACTAAGCAACTCAATGATATCTTTACCTTCCTTGGAGAACAGGTCTTTTTCTTCTTTTTCCTCGGAGGATGAAGAGTCCCATCTGGTTGCCATGCGCTCAAGAAGAATTTGTTCGTCTCCTCCTTCAGGTCTAGTGATATAAACAGTGGTTTGCACCTTTGTGTTCTTCAACGAGTGCAATTCTTCCCAGACCCACTCGATAGTCAGGATTTCACGAAGAACCCAAACCAATTTGACTCTTTGCTTGGCATTCTCAACCGATCTTCTAGCCAAGTCGTAACACTCAGAGAAGATACCTGGAATACCGTTACCACCTGCAACAAACACAACATTGTCGTGTCCTTTGACAGAGCAGGCCTCTCCGTAAGGTCCTTCAACACAAACTCTGATGGTGCATGTCTTACCTGGGAGCTTTGACAACTTCTTGGTGAGGTAGTTAGTGGCACCCTTCTTAGTCTTCAAGATGAACACGATCTTGTTTTGCTCAACAGTAGAGTCCAAGAAGGTGAAAGGGTGAGATTGCCAGAAGAACCAACTGTGGCAGAAGTAAACCCAGGCGTGGCCACCAGGAACAGATGGCCAGTATTTAGGTTTAGGAACGACCACTCTCAAACAATCATCAGCAAGCAAAGTAACAGTAGCCTTTGGAACACCAAAGGAAGCCATACGAACAAGCCTGACAAATCTGTCGAACGACCAGATGGCAATAGATGCAAAAAGCCACTCCATGTAGGTACGCATCTCAATATGTTTCCATGTGCCCAAAATAAACGCAACTGCCATCAAGATGTGAATAACCAAAAAGACCTCATAGAACTTACGACGCAAGAAGAGCAAACCTTGGAAGCACATGATACCACCGGCAACAGTACCAACAACACCATATATGATGTATTCTCTCTTCATGGACGTAAGGTATGTTTTCCTGTTGATGTAGATCATACTGTAACCCATAGAGTGAACAAATACCAAGGCAACCACCACTCTACCAATCCATCTGTGGTACAAGATGAACGTGGAGTACTTCCATCTGGTGAACCATTGCAAAAAGTTGTTTCTGCCGGCAGTTAAGATCAACAAAGGAATAAGCATGGTACCAATGACACCAGTTCTGTCAGAGACATATCTCAAGATAGCAGAGTATCTGGTGACAAAGACTGGGTTTCCAGCACTCCAACCAATCTTCAAGGCATTAAAGAGGAAAGTCAACCAGAAGAACCCAGAGAGTATAAGAGACTCCAATCTGGAAGGAACAAGGAAGTTGAGGATACCGAGGAATTGCTGGTGGTTATTCTTCTTCTTCTTAATGAGGGCTGGCAAAGTAACGTATTTTCTCCAAGCCTTAGAAATCTTTCCGTTACATACATTTCTTAAGTTGGGGAAGAGGACCACACTCCAGTTACAAACAGCTCCTACAAGGAACACAAGTGCCCAGTAAGCGTAAAGACCAGTCGAAAACCAATAGGCCCAGTCAAAGTTTCCAAGGAAATCTTCGTAAGCACGGTGGTAGAGAATGGCCATGGTCTGGTTGACGTAGATAGGGTAGTCGATTTTAGTAGGGCCCTTAGCAACTGGGGCTGAAGACAGAGCCGTAGAGTTTGACTTGGTTGCATTACCCGAAGCAACGGCACCAGAAGACAAAGAAACAGAACCCGAGGCAAGTGCAGAAGTCTTTGAAGCAGTGGAGTTGCTTGCAGAAGTAGCATTTCCGGAAGTTGTGGTGGCATTCTTGGCACCCGAAGTGGAATTACCGGAGGTTGCAGAGGACGAAGCCTTTACCGCGGTGAAATTCTTTCCGTTTTGGTGAAGGTAGATGAGAGAGTCGGTGACATTTTTCTCAGTGATAGTCACGTTTTGAGACTGACAGTACTGAACATACCAGTCGAAGTTGTGTCCAGCAGAAGGCTTGACGATCTTAGCACATCCAGCCAAAGATGCCATGGCATTTTTGTTTGTACAGTAACACTTGTATCCACGAGCAGTTTGGCCCGGGCAGAAAATAGCGGACGAGAAAAGAGCCATGTGACAGGCTCTAATTTCGAGGAACCCATCATCGTACAAGTCGAATTTCAGGTACTGATATCCGAGCACATCCGCCACAAGGAAAAGTGAGGTGAGGAAAAGAGTGAGAAACCTCATTATAATTGTGATGAAAGAACCCAAATCATTTAAGAGAGGGAATGTCCGTGGTTATTTATAAAGGGGGATAAAAACTTTACCATCCCTTAAGCACGGCATTCCATTGGTTGCTGAGTCGTGTCACATCGGCATCCTCGACCTCATACATGTTCATGCGTTTGATGAAAATGATACTCGCTGGCTGTGCAGGGATCTTATCCATCTTATGCAGAAGGTATGATATATGCAATACACAACGACGATGATATAACAGATCATGCACCGAATTTTCAAGATTCATAAGGGTGCTATACCAGCCATTGTCCAGGGAATATTTATTTCCATGTGGAAAGTCCACCGAAACGATAATTGTGACACAATAAGGTATGTAAAACTCAATTCTGAAGAGGACTGATAATGGTAGCCAAGAAATATTCCATGCACCAGTAATACTGGCGTGCATACACGTTTTTTGTCTGCACATAACGAATTCGTACGATTCATGCAAAAATATTTGCTCGCCTTAAGGACGTAGGCCCGGTGATTGGCTGGAATGGTGGCCCATAACCTCGGACTTATCGCGGTTTGTGGGGAGTTACGGTTGGGACAGCTTGTTCAATAATTTCTTTTAAGTCGTCTATCACTTTATCTATCACTTCATCAATTTAGAGAGCTGGAAGAGCACGTTAGCAGGCCACCGCCACACTAGTGGATGAAGAACTGTAAGCATGGTGTCCAGGTTTTCTTTTGTAATTTGGAAAATTGACAAGAGAGAGGTTACGAATCACTCGCAAAGGACGGGCAACCGCCGCACTCATCTCGAAAAAATGCACCTGATTGTTTTGATTAAGACACAGCACACGCTGTTTATGGCCCGTTATTGTTAAGGTGCCGAAAAGAAAACAATTGTGAATAGTTGTCCTCAGAGACTTGGTGCGAATCTCACATCCATGCGCTTATGAGAAAGGCGAGGCCACACAGCATCCTTTGGGCATCTCAAGGATACCGTTCAATGATCAGACGTGTTTGTGCGCTTAACGTTAGTAAATTCCACATTGAACAATCAGTGTGCATTTGAAGGAAGCTTTCATCAAGGAGAATTCTTCGTGAGCTCGTACTTGGTGTTGCAGTATTTTTTGCGTTATTTTTTGTTGAAAATGGCACAGACGTCTCATGTATCCTGCACTCAGCCGCACGATGCGCCCTTCCTGTTATGCACACCGCGGCACTTCCCGATTTCGAGCAATGTAAAGCTCCAGCAATGTAAAGCTCGCTGTTGGCTGAACGGTAGTCGGTGGAGGTTTTCAAGGAATGCAAGGCCGGATCGGACTAGGACCTTTGGGAAGTCTCTGCGAACTGTTACAACCGTTTTTTTTCTGAAGAAAATTTCATCGCAATTGGTTTGAAGAATTTTCTGCCCCATTCATCACTGAACACCAATGCCTGGGTTGTCAGCAGGACGAGTCACACATGGCTCAAAAGTCGATGACAAAAAAAATAACGGCTAGTTTTCTGATCGGCTTCAATGGATATACAGTGTCTAACAAGATCTTGGATATTGCTTAACTCAGCCGCTCGTTCCTCCAAACTTTTCTGAGGAAAAAAAAAAAAAAAAAAAAAAAAAAAGAAAAAAAAAAGAAAAACACCTTGTCCAGTCGCGGAAATAAGTCAGCCGCAGCCTGAGGCGGCTTAGCGGAATTTTTTCTGCCCATTTGTCTTTTGGTGGTGATCCAATCACCTGATCAAGTCTTTTTATATCCGAAAACACCCTCACCAATATAAAACTTCAGTTGAAAGAGTTGGTTGTTTGGCTCTGATTTTCTCGATAATGCCAAGAAATACTACCTTGACGGGTCCAAATGAAGTACCTCAGGAACTTTTGACACTCACACACATAACGTATCCTGGGTGAGCACTGAGCACGGCTACCGGCTGTGGATGCAGGAACGACTCACTTTGGCACGCAGTATAATATAAAGCTAAGCTTGCCGGTCGCCCAATGAACAAGAGAAGAAATAATAAACGTCACGAATTTCACTTACATTGCTTAAATGTATTGGTCTCTATTGAAAGTTTGCCATCAAAAGACAGTGTTTGGGACATGCCTCTTGGTGTTAATCTTAGCGGTTATAGCTTGGGTGAATGGCTGAGTATGGGGGATACAGTCATAGCTCAGAGGCCGAAACTCTCTCTTCTTCTTTTTTTCTTTTTCTTTTTGTGACCAGCTGTTAGTGAACATTCTAGAGAGAAACACAAGCAGTCTCGATGCCAAATGTGTCTTCTTTTAAAGCAACGATTGAACAGAAACTTCTCAATCCAAAGAAACGGCTGTTGCCGCCGCCAGTCAAAAGTCTACAAATTTGCTCGCGACTACACTACATGCACGTGTCCATCAAAACGCAACTCTATCAGGTCCACAGGATATGTATGGTACCTTAAACGCTTTTTGAAGGTTAGTTGAATGCATATGTCTTCAAAACTTTGGTGCTCCACGAACATGGGTCTGTTACTTTCCTTTGACGTCTTCTGAACACAGTATTTGTGGATCGCACTGTGCGGTCTGATTTGTTGGATCATGTTTCATAATGAAACAGTTCTCATCGATTTGCTAATGGCTTGTATCTTTTTTAGACCTTCTGCATTCTGCATTATGCATTCGGGAATATACATACGGGGCAACATCTTACGAGCCGAACTATGATGTGTTATCATTGGGACGACCTTCTCCAAACAAGATAGGAATTTGTCGCCATACGATATCGGACAACTGTGTACTCAAAACGGACTCAGAATATGGCATGACACTACACTTACTTTTAGTTGAGCATCAAATTGCCTAACGTATCAACACTTTCGAATCATCCAATAATTATCCGTTGAAGGGATTTGACTGTGACAGTCATCTATAAAAGCACTATACCTAAGCCCACACCTGCAATTGCTCAAAGAAGTCAACGCGTTTCTCCGTCTTGTCAATCTTTTGCACAACAGCATATCTCAAATCGTCCACCATGATAGGATGTCCGCAAGTAATAAAAGCAGCACTCTTGGAAGCTTCCTCGGTCTCCTGGTCAACGATGGAATCCATCAGAGGACGCCCACTCTTGAAAGTAATGTGAGGGAAGTACTCGCTAAGGAGCTCCACGATGTCTCTTCCCTCTTTACTCGTGATGTCCTTCTCGTCAGAGAAAGATTCTTCCCTGGTGAGCATGCGGTCAAGAAGAATTTCGCCGTTGTCTCCATCGGGTCTGGTGATATAAACAGTGGTTTCCACCTTTGTGTTCTTCAACGAGTGCAATTCTTCCCATACCCACTCAATTGTCAGCACATCACGAAGAACCCACACCAACTTAACTCTTTGCTTGGCGTTGTTAACAGATCTTCTTGCCACGTCGTAACACTCAGAGAAGATACCTGGAATACCATTTCCTCCTGCAACAAACACAACATTATCGTGTCCTTTGACAGAGCAAGCTTCTCCATAAGGTCCTTCCACGCAAACTCTGATGGTGCATGTCTTGCCTGGCAGTTTCGACAACTTCTTGGTGAGGTAATTGGTGGCACCCTTCTTGGTCTTCAAAATAAACACAATCTTGTTGTCTTCAACAGTAGAGTCCAAGAACGTGAACGGATGCGATTGCCAGAAGTACCAACTGTGACAAAAGTAGACCCAGGCGTGGCCACCAGGAACAGACTTCCAGTAGCTTGGCTTTGGAACAACCACTCTCAAACAATCGTCAGCAAGCAAAGTGACAGTGGCTTTAGGTAAGCCAAAAACAGCCATGCGGCCCCATCTGACAAGTCTATCGAAACCCCAAACTGCGATCGAAGCATAGAGCCACTCCATATACATACGCATACGGATATGGTACCAAGTGCCCAAAATGAACATGGCGGCCAAAATAATGTGGATAGCCAAGAAGATCTCGTACCATCTACGACGGAAATAGAGCAAGCCCTGGAAGCACATGAGTGCACATGCAATTGTACCAACGGTACCATAGATGATATACTCCTGGGTCATAGTGGCGACGTACTTGTCCAATTTGATTTCATACACGGAGTATCCAACTGAGTGGACAAATATCATAGCCGTGACAGCTCTACCGATCCATCTGTGATACAAAATAAAGGTGGAGAATTTCCATCTAGTGACCCACTGCAAGAAATTGTTTCTTCCCCCAATCAAGATCAACAATGGAATCAACAACGTGCCAATGATACCAGTTCTGTCGGAAACCGTTCTGAGATAGTACTGATATCTGCTTTTAAACAAGGGATTTCCCTCGATCCATGGCATGTGTAAAGCATTGAAGAGAAAAGTCAACCAGAAGAATCCAGAGAGAACAATGAACTCAAATCTGGTGGGAACTAAAAAGTCAAGGATGCCGAAACATTTCTGGTGGCTTGTTCTCTTCTTTCTGAGAAGTGCAGGCAAAGTCACATACTTTCTCCAAGCTTTTGAAATCTTTCCGTTACAAACGTTTCTCAAGTTTGGGAAAAGGACGACGCTCCAGTTGCAAACTGCAGCCACAACAAACACAAAGGCAAAGTACATGTAGAGGATGTTTGAGAACCAGTAGGCCCAGTTGAAAGTATCGTAACGGTTGCGCCAAGAGATGTAACGCAAGCGAACCAGTGTTTGGTTGGCATAAATTGGGAAGTCAATTTTTGGGGGGCCTTTGGGCTTTGGTGCCAGGGAAGCAGTGGAGTTGGTGGAGTTTCCTGAAGAAACGACGGCAGTTCCAGAAGACAACGAAACTGATCCCGAGGAAAGGGCTGAAGAAGATTTCGAAGCCGTCGCAGACGAATTGGAGGCCGAAGTAGAGTTCTTGGAAGCAGTGGAGTTGGCTGAGGCAGAGCCGGCAGTCTTTGCGGCAGTGAAGTTCTTTCCGTTTTGTTTGAGGTACTGGAGTGAGTTTGTGAGATTAGCACGGGTGATGGTGACGTTCTGGGTTGCGCAGTGCTTGACAAACCAGTCGAAAACCGCATTTGTTTTGTCGTGGATCAGGTCAACACACCCAGCAATAGATGCCATGGCATTTTTGTTTGTGCAATAGCACTTGTATCCACGGGCAGTCTGTCCATTACAAAAAATTGCCGAATCAAAGAGCGCCTGGTGACATGCTCTGATCTCAGTCAAGCCGTTACCGTAAATCTCGAATTTCTTATACTTATACGCGACCACATCGGGTAGGATGAATATAGAGGCAAGGAAAAGAGCAAACAACCTCATTGTGCCAGTGACAAGGAAATTTCGAAAAAGAGAGAGCTAGAAATCAAAACCGAACGCAGATGGGTATTTATATGCATCTTTGATGATTGCAAAAGTACCTAAAGATGCCGAATTATTGGCTCATTCAAGAAAATCTCTTTAACCTCATGCATGTCAATGCATTTGATGAAAATGATATTGCCCATGTGTGCAGGGATCTTTTCCATCTGCTGCGCTACTCCCCCGGACCATGCAATGCTTAGAATTGTGGGGGCTTAGTTTGGGTTTACCATATTGATAATTTCGTGACACTCCTGTTGATTTGGGTTTTCTTCTTAAACCCGTGAGTTTTGTAATCGCCCCAAAGAAATAATGAACCGATTAATGTCTTCCCAGACTCTCGCCTACAAATTTTTCAACTCGCCAAGAAAACATTGCTCGAGCCAATAATCAAGACGTGTGCATACACGCCAACGCCAGTACATGATAAACTTTCTTCGGGCAATATTTTTTTCTTGTCCTTGACATGCCATTGCGGTGATTGGCCACAGGGCTCCCCTCCATCGGGATTCTTGCTCTGATTTATATTCACCCGCCTTGGGGGTCCTTCGGACTTTTCGGTGAACGCAAAGTAGAGCAAAGAACAGCCCGTTTCTGTGATGACATTTTTTCTCCGTCTTATTTGCTAGTGTGCCGCATAGAAAAATTATACAGGGATAGCACAGATTAAGCACAGAAAAATAACGAAAGGTGGTAAGAAATCAATCAATTACATCAAAAGACTCATGTGACTCGTTCCACCGCTGGGCCGAACTGATCTTTTTGATCAAGTCGCATAAGAAATCAAATACCGCGACTTTTTCAAAGCATGAGTTCCGTTGCTGCTATGTGCACAGCCCGGACTTTATCACATTATTATTGTTAGCACAATTATGGGCAGCCTGATTACATTGGTTGGATAATCCAATGAGTAGTTCAGATTCACAAGGAATACAGTCTAGGGAGCTTTGTTGGTAAAATATGGCTTTTTTGAGAACAAATACAATCAAATTGTATAAACAAACGGGCCAATCAGAAGAGTTTTTCTGGGTGTACCTATGATGTGTGTGGATGCAGGCAAGGATATTTTTTCTTGGAAGAATCTGGTGATTTTTCTTGGACGTAGGTCAACCTTTGCAACAGGTGGGTTTCTGTCGATATACCAAGAAATCGACAAGCATCAGCCGTTGGTAGATTTTTTTGATAAAAGGTGCTCTGAGTTTTGAGTATATCTTAGCGAGCGTGGAGTCATGTGACATGATTCGCTTTGATTGTTTTGGGTTTTCTATTGTCTTTTGTCTATTGTGTTTAGCGAGATTTAAGCACACCATTTCGGCTCTTTCTGCCTCTAGTGGCGTTTGAGTCGTATCATGAATGAGTGAGTTCTTAGTTTCACGAATCTGGCATAAGCACTGCGCGACCTCATTGACACCACGGTTATGTATAAATGGTACTGACTGGTTCGAGCATCCAATTTCTCAATTTTAATCTTTAACGTAAGACACCAGTTAGCCATAAATTTGTGATCATTAAAGGTCGAATTTCGGTCCGTTCAAAAACAAGTGTATATGGAATTTGTAAAGTTTTAACAAAAAAAAAGTCACTATACTTTTAAATCTTTGATATTCTAAAATAAATGCGCGAAAAGAACAAAACTAACCAAAATAAATATATCATCCAATTCATGCTGTTTCTGTTTCAATGCTATAACAGAGTTCAACTTCAAACTTAACTCGATCTTTATTATGCAAAAATAAATGGGAAGGTCGATAAAGTAGATAATTTTGATGTGGAATATGGTGTTTCACCATCCCTTTCACTGATTCTTGGAGAAGCTAAAGCTCAAAAACATCACCTATTCGTGAACATGTTCTAAAGCAACCAAGGCAAACTAACATCAACGAGAAGAATTGTTTACAAAAAAACTTCACAATGCCAGAAGTGGGGTGTAGCCACTGGAGGTCGAAGGTCAGGTAATTTTCTGGTGACAAATCTGAAGACACGTGACCACCACAACCAATAGTGCACGGTATCTACCATAGCCACATCAGATGATAGTTCCTTCAATAGAAAAAATAGATTCCAGGTAAGCTGCTTTTCTAGTATAGCAAAACATCATGGGCTTTCAACGCCATTAAACATTTAGGTAGAATGGATTGAAGCTGGTGTTACAGAGGATGATACTAGATTGGACTGTAGTCAAAATCATGGTTAGGAGGTACCAGCAAACAGAGAAAGTTATTAATCTGAAGAAATCCTGGAGTATTCAGGAAGGTGATATATTTCGGAAGGATTATGTTTAATCCTAATCTAACTAGTGTACCTAAGATTGTTACTTCATGCTGATACTACAAATCATTAAAATTTACCCTCTCAATAGAAGGACAACTTGAAATCATTTCGGAAGAAAAAATCCAAAAACTCTATTCAATTTATATTAACTTCTATTTATATATATGTCCTAAGGAGGACTCGCAAGAATTTTCTGGCATTACTAATATTGCCTTCGGTACGAATTAAGAGGAATAACCGGGGGTGACCCTTCTTTTTTATACCACTCTTTGCGATATTTGGTACTTCTGTAGATAAAATGCACCACATACAATGCGTAGTCACAACCAGTAGCTACCATCGTGATTATTAGAATAGTCATGTCATGCGGGGTCTCTCGAGAGTTACCGAATATCCTACGGCTGTGCAAGAAAACTGGAAGCATATAGACAGCTAGCAAAAGAAGTCCTTGTAAGATAAAAGCTTGAGGGCATGATGAAGTTTTCTTTCGTTCTTTGTATTTGCTGCATTGTCCAAGATTGGTGAATATTCTCACGTGTATTCTGACCAATTGTAATATGGCAAAGAATGTAACAGTGAGAATCCAGAAATACCTAAATACTGCCAAATAGATCGTAGTGCCAAGTACTGTCAACATACATAGTAAAGAGAGAATTTCCAAAGCCAAGAGAAACTTACTGATCATTGTAGTGTTTTGCTGTTTCTTCTTTGTAGCTTGTTTTTCTTTTCAGCTTGTTTTTCTTTTGCTGTCTTGTACAGTTTGTATCAGAAGATCAGCCAGAAGTGGGTGTTTAATAATTTATAAGCTCAGAACTTAATTTTAGGGACTCAAGGAGTTTTTAAATCGTTTTATTGCGACGAATGTCAAGTTTGTTCTGGCAGGTGAGTATTCCGGATAATTCTGGATCATGCAATATTGCTCGCGAATGAGGTGTATATTCCATTGGAATAACTTCCTCACAATTGCACAGACTGTTTTCTCGACAATTAATTTAATTTACGAGGTTAAACCTAGATTTCGTTAGAGGTCTTTTTTGATACCGTTGTTGCAACTGTTTACTTGGAATTGACATTCTTAAGACTCCCCTTCACTTTCCTAAATTGTAATAAACTGCATTAAGAGTAATTAGCGGGAAAAGAATTTCTTGTAAAGGCATATTTTGCCTTCATAATGTCGATGAAGGGTTCTTTTTTATTTTGTTTGTTCTCATCTGAAAGTTTTGTGCAGGGTGGTGACTGTGTTTATGGTGATGACCTTGTTACTTGCCTTTTCTCTAAGTATGATATTTACTTGGGTGGTTTTGTCAGGTTTTTGATTCACTAACATAATGTATTTGCTCGGAAATTGTGGTCACCATCTGAAATTCGACATCATATCCCAAGCATATGGTATGATGCTACGCTATTTTTAAAAACAGCGACATCGAGTTATCTATATAAACATGTTTGGATCATTTAATAATAATCCATCGACGAGTGCTAGAAGGTACTAGTAGTCTTTACGAAAACCACACCTAAGCCCACACTTGCAATTGTTCAAAGAAGTCAACACGTTTCTCCGTCTTGTCAATCTTTTTCACAACAGCATACCTCAAGTCGTCCACCATGATAGGATGCCCGCAAGTAATGAAAGCAGCACTCTTGGAGGCCTCTTCCGTTTCTTGATCCACAATCGACTCCATCAGAGGACGGCCCCTCTTGAAAAGGATGTGTGGGAAATACTCACCGAGGAGCTCAATAATGTCTCGTCCTTCTTTGCTATGAATATCCTTCTCTTCCGAAGACGAATCTTCTCTGGCGAGCATGCGTTGAAGAAGAACACCCTCATCGCTCCCTTCCGGTCTAGTCACATACACAGTGGTTTGCACCTTTGTGTTCTTCAACGAGTGCAATTCTTCCCATACCCACTCAATCGTCAGCACTTCACGAAGAACCCACACCAACTTGACTCTTTGCTTGGCATTGTTAACAGATCTTCTAGCCAAGTCGTAACACTCAGAGAAGATACCTGGAATACCGTTACCACCTGCAACAAACACAACATTGTCGTGTCCTTTGACAGAGCAAGCTTCTCCATAAGGTCCTTCCACACAAACTCTGATGGTGCATGTCTTGCCTGGCAGTTCCGACAACTTCTTGGTGAGGTAGTTGGTGGCACCCTTCTTGGTCTTCAAAATAAACACAATCTTGTTGTCTTCAACAGTAGAGTCCAAGAAAGTGAACGGATGCGATTGCCAGAAGTACCAACTGTGACAAAAGTAGACCCAGGCGTGGCCACCAGGCACAGATTTCCAGTAGCTTGGCTTTGGAACAACCACTCTCAAACATTCATCAGCAAGCAAAGTGACAGTGGCTTTAGGTAAGCCAAAAACAGCCATACGGCCCCATCTGACAAGTCTATCGAAACCCCAAACTGCGATCGAAGCATAGAGCCACTCCATATACATCCGCATACGGATATGGTACCAAGTGCCCATAATAAATATCGCAGCCAAAACAATGTGGATTGCCAAGAAGATCTCGTACCATCTACGACGGAAATAGAGCAAGCCCTGGAAGCACATGAGGGCACAGGCCACGGTACCCACAGTTCCATAGACTATGTACACTCGCTTCATTGACTTGAGGTATGAATTCCTGTTAATGTAAATCATACTGTAGCCCATAGTATGAACAAAAACCAAAGCGGTCACCACTCTTCCGATCCATCTATGATAGGTAATGAAGGTGGAGAATTTCCATCTGGTGACCCACTGTAAAAAGTTGTTTCTTCCACCAACCAAGATGAGTAATGGAATCAATAAAGTGCCGATAATACCAGTTCTGTCGGAAATGCTTCGAAGCATGTAATGGTATCTGCTTTTGAACATAGGATTTCCATCATTCCAGGGCATATTCAAAGCATTGAAGAGGAATGTCAACCAGAAGAATCCCGATAGAATAATAAATTCCAATCTAGTAGGGACCAAATAATCAAGGATGCCAAAACATTTCTGTTCGTTGTTTCGCTTCTTTCTGAGAAGTGCAGGCAAAGTCACATACTTTCTCCAAGCTTTAGATATCTTTCCGTTACAAACGTTTCTCAAGTTTGGGAAAAGGGCGACGCTCCAGTTGCAGACTGCTGCCACAATAAACACAAACGCCCAATAGGCATAGAGGAGATTCGAAAACCAGTACCCCCAGTTGAAACCATCATAACGGTGGTGCCACGAAACGTAGTACATTTGAGCTAGTGTTTGATTGGCATGGATTGGAAAATCAATTTTTGGAGGGCCTTTGGCCTTTTTCGCCAGAGAAGCCTTGGTAGAAGAGTTGGAAGCAGTTGAGTTTCCCGAGGCAGATCCCGCAGCTTTTGCAGCAGTAAAGTTCTTTCCATTTTGGCCGAGGTACTGAAGAGAGTTCGTAAGATTGCCACGGGAGATGGTGACGTTCTGTGTCGAACAGTACTTAATAAACCAGTCGTAAACCTCGTCTGTTTTCACATTGATCAGTTGGACACATCCAGCAATGGATGCCATGGCATTTGTGTTTGTACAGTAGCACTTGTATCCCTTAGAAGTCTGGCCCTTACAAAAGGTTGCCGACTTAGAAAGTGCCTGGTGGCAGGCTCGGACTTGGGTCACCCCTTCACCAAAGAGTTCGAATTTTTTATACTTATATGCGATGACATCTGGAATAATGAAACCAAAGGCAAGTAGAAGAGCGAAAACCCTCATTGTGTCAGTGACAAGGAAGTATCAAAAAAAGACCAGAAGTAAAATCAAAAAGAACACATATCGGCATTTATACGCATCGTGGCTAATTGCAACAGTAGCTTAAGGTGCCCAATGATTGTCACATTGAAGAAAACCTCTTTGGAATAATGCATATCAGTGCATTTGATGAAAATGATATGGTATTGTGCCTGCGTGTAGGCTATTTTCCATTAGCTGTGCCACGCCAACACCATGTAATGATTAGGTTTTGTGGGGCGGATATTCCTTGGTTTACCATAAGGACAATGTGATCGCCCAGTTGTGCTGACATAGTTATGATAGAGTCATGTGTTATTTTTGCATCACCATTAAGAGATCATCCTGGTTAAAATGCATCGTTAGTGTCTCAAGAAATCGGGTCTTAACTCGCCAAGAAGACATCCCTAAAGCCATTTCTCGACACGTGTGCATATTGCATATACGCCATTGTCAGGAAACAACCAACTTTATTAGGAAAGTTTTCTATTGTCCTTGAGACGCCATATCGGTGATTGGCCACACTTTGCGGTCTGCTTGTGTTAGCTGTGGTGGATTTTTCGATAGAACCAAGAGCAGCAAGCAATAACAACGGCGGGTTCTGTATCTTGTCTAAATACTAGTAATCTCTTAGATCAAGATCCTCGGGCAGTTGTAGAACATTCCCTCCCAAAATAAGAGAAACACACCGTAAATCACCCCAAAAGACTGACCCCAGTCATCTTACCAATGAGGGCGCTTGTCAGTTTCATGAAGCTGATGAAGAAAAGTAATACCGCCATGTCTTCATGGAAATCCCCACTTATGTTGAGTGCAAGCAAAAATAAAATGATCCTGTTATGGTTGGCACAGTTATGCGTAGACTGATTGCATTGCTTCAATGCATAGGTAGCTACGGTATAGGGAAAGATTTGAGTGGAATGCCACATATGCAAAGTGAATCTTGACGCAGCCTTTTGAAAACGAAAAAAAAAAAAGGCAGGAAACAAATGCCTTTGTCTGTGTATAAGTGTGTTTCTTGCTGATGCAGGTATTAGTTGATTTATTGTTGGAAACATCTTTTGATTTTTGGAACTGGGTTAACATTTGCAGCCAGTGTATGTAGGTGGCCAGACTTTTTGAGAAAAAAAAAAGATTCACCAAGAAACCGCTTGGTGCAAAAAAAACGGTAGAAAGTATTTTTGATAAAAGGTATTCTTAAATCTCGGCTATATCTTAGCGAAAAAGGAGCCATTTCTTATTACATTGTTTTGAATTGTACTGTATTGTTTTAAATTGTACTGCATAGTTTTAACCATTGTCTATTTTGATTGTGTTGAGTGGGGTTCAGTCGCACTATTTCGTTTCACTATGCCTACCCATCAAATGAAGGGATTTCAGGGAAGCGGGACGCGAGGAGGTGAAGAAACAATTACCTTAACAATAGACTTGTTATGACAAACACTATCTCAAATAGGGAATCTCATCGCATGCTGACAAACAAAGACCAACAATTGAGGAAGTTTTGATTGTGTGCAACATATCTCCCTGAACAGTATTCCGCAGTATGCCTCTGTATGCCTCTGTATGCCGCAGTATGCCGCAGTATCCGCAGTAAGCCGAGTCGGTCGACATTAACTTATTAGTTCTGACATCGCTTTTATTGGCCCGTGTGTTGAAAGCAAAACACTGGAAACGAGAGAAAAGTTCCCATCTCTTTTACTCGTTCCCTTGTGTGCCAAGAAAAGTTAGCAGAAGTGATAGCAACTGTGACAACTGTGGCTGGCCCACAGTGCCTTTCAGTGCCTCACACAATCCTTGATAATAAAACATAGCATGTAATCTACACAGAAGAAGTATTTCTCATTATTCAAACACGTAGAAAAAACGCCGGACTTTCATAGCAGACCTAACTGGTATATGATGTGTCTGTCTTCTTAGGTCTGTGGGTCTTGGTTAGTAACATCAAAGGATGTCAATATGGAAGCCGTGGACAGAGTCTTTGCCATGTAACGTGAACAAGGCTCAGGACCGGGCCACTCGCGCACGTGCATCCCCACAGAACCAATCACCTTGAACACGTGCAACGTCCGAAAAAAAGAAGACAATGCCGGGCATATCCATAAATTTGGGATTTCTTTCCTCGTTTAGGAAAATAACTCCAGAGTGTGTGAATGATTTAGTCAGTATGTTGAAAGGCTTCTGGGAGTTGTGTGCACGTCCCCAGCTATCAAATAACAGAAGAAACCATAGCAATTAGAGTGCTATACACAAGAACCGCCATTTTACTAGAGCCCTTTAACATTTTTATTCTTGTACACCCATTTATTATATTAAACCGGGAAAATACTATTGGGAACCTAATTCTTGGTGTACTGGCGTGGTCAGAAGACATAATGCTCTGAAACGGCCAACCTCACACATTGCCCAGGTAAGCTTTCGATAGAGCCAGTTGGCCTTGTGTGCACTCGCAATCATTCGTCCCACTTCCGAAAACAACCTCCGAAAACCACCTCCGGAACCCACCGAAAACCGAACGGAATATGTCGGAAATAAGAAAAATTAGCTCATTAAAAGTTAGTGGAAGAGAAGCTAAATATTTTTTTTCTTCAATATTCTCACAGCTTGTTTAATACGTTGTGTGTTCTGTGTTGGTTCTATTTCAATACACCATACAAAATGAGCAAATTAATTTGCAAATAAGCCATGGCGATAAAAACACGCCAGATTTAAAATCTTGCTATAAAAATAACTTGCCGAGGGACAATCAAAGAATGCCATCCTGAAACACGCCTCTTGGATTTTTCAAGAGATGGTTTGCCGTGCTTAGCTGCCATAGCCATAGCCAAAGCCAAGGCTCATGCCTGTTCAAAATGATGCTGCACGCAGATATACACATGTCAAACAAACAAACAAACAAACAACAGAGAAGGAATAACATGTGGCTCCACTAGCTAAAAACAGCTCCTTGAGCCACCTGGCGAATAACTACAGAGCATGATAAAAGAAGGAAACGATAACGTCAAGGCCTCCATCATGACCATACCCCGAAATACGTAATTTCTCTTCTTCACCTTTTTCACCCTTCTTATCTCAAATACCTCCATCATGAAAGCCACATCCTCGGACGCCCCAACTTCCACACAGGCTTTCCCCGGAGATCCTGGCACACAGGTGATAGGGCACGCCCTGATCAGCCGAGCATCCGAGCAGAAGTGTAATTTGCATCTACATCGAGAAAAGGTAGCACAAGAAAAAAGAAAAGAAAATAACAAAAGAACAAAAGAGAAAACAGCAAAAGAACAAAAGAGCAGAAAAGCAAAAAAGCAAAAAAGCAAAAGAGCAAAAGAGCATAAATAGCATCATAATCATGTGATTTATTAGCTCACATATTTCTCCCTCACTCAATATTGCCCGTTAAAGAGGGGTAACCAAGACTAGACGGGGCCCATTCTATAGATACGCCATCAGCGCGGTGGGGTCTTCACCCGTTGCTCTTTTAAACCAGATATTGATCACCCGCTACATCTCAAGAACATTTTTATGGTTTCCAGATTCCGCCGCCTAAGCCTATTTTGATGTTTCCTTTTTTTTTCGTTGTTTTTTTTCGTTGTTTTTTTTCGTTGTTTTTTTTTTTTTTTTTTTTTTTTTTTTTTTTTTTC